>PVIA01007514.1:0-82336 GCA_004024845.1 Tonatia bakeri
CTAAGAAAGAAAATAAGAAACAGAAGATAAAAATCATGTATCCTAAAATGACAGCAAACTCACAATTATTAACAACCACACCTAAAACAAAATCAGAAACAAACTAAGCAAACAACTAGAACAGGAACAGAACCACAGAAATGGAGATCACATGGAGGGTTAGCAACAGGGGAGTGGGAGGAGGAGAGAGGGGGGGAAAAGGTACAGTGAATAAGTAGCATAGATGGTAGGTAGAAAATAGACAGGGGAAGGGTAAGAATAGTATGGGAAATGTAGAAGCTAAAGAACTTATGACCCATGGACATGAACTAAAGGGGGGGAATGTGGGTGGGAGAGCATGTGCAGGGTGGAGGGGAATGAAGGGGTGGTAATGGGACAACTATAACAGCATGATCAATAAAATATATTTTTAAAAATACCAACATTTTGAGCTGAAGGTAAAATAGATTGTCTTATTTCAAATTTGCTTCTGAAGTATCCAAGTATTATGAGTTCCAGAAATATATAAAGCTAACTTATTTTTCTTGGAGATAGCAGGGGTATAAAAAACAGACCCATCGACTACTCAGCCAGTCTTATTTCCCTCCTTGCCGTCCACAAGGACAACAGTTCCACCAGTTCTATTAAACAGGATGTATGGTGAGTCAATGGAAAAGCTTACAGAGCAACATGTCGAATTAAAAGATTCTATGTAGTCAAATCAATGTATTTCATTCTTTAATTTTTTACCTCAGACATCTGAGATCAAAAGAATAATAAAAACTACCCCCAGCACCTCTGGTAAAAGTCATCTTTAGGGTACAGCTGTACCATTTATACAAACATGGCCCCTCTCACCACAACAAATAAATTTGCACTTGCCTGACTGAAATTTCATTCTTACTGCAATCAAATTGCTACCAGCATGTTGTGAACACTGTAAATCTGCCCATGTTGACTCTTGAAATGAAAAATATCAAGGGAAATAAATAATCTTTTACTCCCTACCACTCTTAGGAATAAGAAACAACAGACATGTTGACTAGTGGGAAGAAAGAATGAAACTGTCCTCACTGAGCAGGCTTCTGGGTGGAAGTGCCAGCCTCAGCATTACCCACATGTAGTGGGTGGGTTACATAACTGTCCACGGCTGATGGGCCTGGTCTCCACATGAAAAACAAGATCCTGACTTTTTTGTTACTAGTAACTCGTTATTATTAGCAGTTATTTGGGATAGACGGGAAATCCAGATCTTCTCCAGCTCTTTCTATTTGTGAATCCATGTGCCAGTTTAGACTACGGAGGGTCTGGCTGGCCAAGGAGCTGCAGAGTGCTCCCCTTCCCAGAGAGCAGTGCTCCGTAGCCCTGGCCAGGGAGCTGACTTTGCAAGCCAGGTTTCTTGCATTCCTAGCCATGGCAAGGAGTCAGGTGTTTTAGACACAGGACAGCCAATTCTTGCCCAAACCCTGCCCCACCAAGCCAAGGCTGCATTTCCAGCCGTGGACACCCTCATTCTAAATGATTACAAAGGACTAAACCTAAACAGACCCTGAAGAACAGAAGGCAGAGCCAGAAGCCAAAGGGAAGGGAGCCAAAAGCACTGGCGGCAGGAGCAGACACATAAGCTGTGCTCTGAAGCTTACCGTGGCCTGCACAGGAAGAGTGACAGGCAAAGGAGCCATGACGGCCATGGGGAAGCCATGCCAGAGTGATCCATGTCCCATCTCCACCTTACAACAGGGACATGGCTAATGCCAAAGCAAACCCCTTCAGTGTCGGGAGGCTTTTCAGCAAACAAAGCATAATTTGTATAACAGATATGAGTGTGAAAGGTAGGAAACACTTCTAAATTAAGGGAGAGATCTGGAAGCTTTTCAAAATTATAATGCTCTTTTACAGCTCAATTTCTGATTTCTCAGCTACATACCCCAATTCTTAGCCCTGACAGAGGGAACAACTCATGGGTTGTTTCTTCTTTGACTGAGTTTCCCTTTCAACCATTCAAGAACTGAATTCTGTTTATTTCAGGTTATTAAATATTCACTTAGCCAGGATCCAGGTGCTTCAGAGGATTAAAAGTAAATATATAAAACAAACAAAGGCCTTGCTCTCAAGGAGCTCAGATCTACACTTAAAAAAGATGTTTGAGTAATCATAAACAAAACGTAAACTACAGTAAATATCACAGAAGAACATGTCAACGGTCTGCTCAACATTTCTGTGGATCTGGTTTGTGCTCAGCATTGTGTTACGCATGAAAGGTAAGATTGATAAAGGTTCGCCAGTCCTCCTCAAGGTGTAGACAGAGAAGTGGACTTGTGGGCATGTAGGAGGGGAGGGTTACAGAGGGAGAAATACGCCTGATCGAGGTGGTCAAGTGTCTAGTGAGAGGAATCAAGCAGGCTATGACAGCACTGCCATTCCATAGCATGCCTGACTGTGGAGGTGACACTGGCCAGCAGGGGTGGTGAGACCATGCTGTGAGCTGAGCAAACTGCACAGTGGCCTAGAGACGAGACAGCAGGCACCTTCAGTGCTAGGGGGACACTGAGTGTCCACCTGCCCACTGCCAAGGGCATGTGCAGGCAAAGGTGAGGAGGATGGTTTGAAGCCTTGCTGGAAGAACAGGTGTTTTTACTATGCCTTGCAGACAGTAAAGGCTCACCGAGTGTTTGGAGTCAGCCAATCTTAAATATTATCTTTACTCTCTCTTCCTTTCATAGATGAGGAAACAAAGGCCAAGAGATGTCAAAGGATTCACCTCAACTAAAAGTCCAGCATGAAGCTGAATCAATTAGTTGTAAAACCAAAACTATTAACCAAGTCACCTGATACTGAATATAAAGCTCTTTCCACTGCCCCACATTACACCTGTTTTTTTGTGGAGTTTTTTTTGTTTGTTTGTTTGCATTTTTAGTACCCTATAATTAAGGAATTATAGAGCAATGGAATTAGAAAGCAGCAGTTTATAGATCTCCAAAGAATTTTATCTTGAAAATGTTAAGAAGATCCATGACATAGAATATTAAGGTAATAAAAACCAATTGGGAACAGAATGGGGGAAACATCCTGATTTCAGGTCAATGACATTAAAGCAACATTCTCTCTGTGCATTTACAACAATGCTGCTTAGGATTTCTGAGACTGCCACCATCGCTCTGCTTTGAAACTGCTCAGTAAACTACATCAGGCCATACCTGACTAACATACCCCGTCTGGCCTTCCCCCCAGCTCCCTAGAGACTAATACATACCCAAGCTTCAAAAATCTTCTCTTAGCACTAAAAATGTATATATTTTGTAAGACAACAAATAGAGGCTTATGTCAGTTTTGTTCCAGAGGCTTTTTGGAACATCCTACAAAGATTTAAAATCAAAAAGGTGCTTGGTAACCATCTTCAGGGCAAGAAAGGAATCACAATTGAGTGATAATCAAGAATGAAGACCATTGAAGGGAAACTCACAATGATACTACTGTTTGAAAATAGGTATTTGTGATCATCAGCACTGCTAGATGCTGGGGGTCAGCTGTGAAAGACCAGCAAGGTCCTTGTCCTCATGGCACTTAGAGTCTTGGGAGGGGGGCTAGAATCGGAGATCCTGAACAAAGACACAGTCACCATGAGTTCATTTCAATGGTGATAAGTGCCCTGAGGAGTTGTGCCGGTGTTAAACCAGCCTCTCACAGGTCCTCTGCGTGACCTGGGCAGTCCCAGCAGAAGGAAGGGTATGTGCAAGGCCTGAGTGGGAGGAAGACTGAAAGATCCATGTGCCAGAAATGCCAAGAGCCAAGGGGCCAGGGGCTTGGTACCTCGAGAGAGGCAGTAAGGACTAGAGCTAGCAGAGGCACTGTGACCTTGAAGAGCATATCAACTGTGGGCTTTAGACTTTGCCCTCAGAGCATTGAGAATCCAAAAGGTATAAAGAGACAAAGGTATAAATGACAAAGACTTATCCCTTAAAAAAGAAGAGTTTATTTTTTCGAAACATTACAAACAGCTTGAAATAAAAGAATATAAATTAAGACATAAGGACTGTCAGTTCAGCCCTTAAGACTGACAGCTGAAAAGTGTGTCCATGGCTCCACAGAATGAGGGACATATTTAGCAACCTAAATGGCACTCATAAAATGATTAGGCACATTTCTTTGAAGAAAAAAAAAAACATGATGTTTCCAAAGGCTACTAAAATTTAAAATTTGTTTTAAAAAATCAAATATAAACTCCATTTCGAATTTGGTATATAAAGCCAATAATAAAATATATTAAGGCTATCATTTTTTTAAAAAAAGTATTCCCAGCTTCCCGCCAAGATGGAGGCGTAGGTAGTCGCACTGTGCCTCCTCGCACAACCAAAACTAAGGACAACAAAAATTGAGAAACAAGACACAACCAGAACAGAGAGAAATGAACTGAACGGAAGTCTGACTACCGTACAAAAAGACGGGAAAGGAGGGGCAGAGTCGGAGGCCTACGGAGACGGGTCAAGGGGTCCCGGCAGGGAAAAGCGGTGACTGGCAGATGCAGGCGCGCAGGGTGTAGACAGCAGCTGATGGACCGGTGGCAGACCCTGGGCGCGGGAGGCAACGAGCAGACCCAGTGCACTGCAGCCACATGTTAGCGCGCAAACTAAGCGAAAAACGGGCAGCAACACAGACCACGCAACCCAGGGACCCAGCGCCCGGAAACAAAGCCTAAGAGCACCGACTGAAAACACCTGTGGGAGCTGAGGCCGGGAGATTCTCTCAGCCTTGCAGGAGGCTTCTCGAGGAAACCCAGAGTCCAAGAAAGTGCACAGGCCCACCCACCCAGGAGCCAGCACGAAGGGGGCCAAGTTTGCTTGTGGAAGGCAGCGGGTGGGGGAGAGGACTGGAGTCCTAGAGAGAGCGGAGCGGGCCCCATTGTTCTCTCTCGGAGCCCGCCCCCACATACAACATCACAACCCAGCAACTGGGGTACCCTGCCCTGGTGAACACCTAAGACTCCGCTGCCCTTACATAACACCTGCAACCAGACCAAAGGAAAATAAAAAATAAAACAGATGGCTCAAACAGAATTAAAAGCCCCAGAGACAATTTTTTTAAGTGACCAAGAGATAGCCAACCTATTAGATGTACAGTTCAAAGCACTGGTGATCAGAATGCTCACAGAATTGGTTGACTTTGGTCAGAAATTAGATGAACAAATGCAGGCTACGATAAGAGAAATGAAGGAAAAAGCACAGGGAACCAATAGTGATGGGAAGAAAACTGGGACTCAAATCAGTGGAGTGGACCAGAAGGAAGAAAGGAACAACCAAACAGAAAAGAATGAAGAAACAAGAATTCAAAAAAATGAGAAGCTTAGGGACCTCCAGGACACCTTTAAACGTTCCAACATCCGAATTATAGGGGTACCAGAAGGGGAAGAGAAAGAGCAAGAAATGTAACACTTATCTGAATATGTAATGAAGGAGAACTTCCCCAATCTGGCAAGGGAAATAGACTTTCAGGAAGTCCAGGAAGCTCAGAGAGTCCCAAAGAGGTTGGACCCAAGGAGGAACATGCCAAGGCACATCATAATTACCTTAGCCAAGGAAACAATGAAGGAGAGAATCCTAGAAGCAGCAAGAGACAAGGAGACAGTAACCTACAAAGGAGTTCCCATCAGACTGTCAGCTGATTTCTCAAAAGAGACCTTGCAGGCAACAAGGGGCTGGAAAGAAGTATTCCAAGTCGTGAAAGGCAAGGACGTACATCTAAGATTGCTCTGTCCACCAAAGCTTTCATTAAGAATGGAAGGGCAGATAAAGTGCTTCTCAGACAAGGTCAAGTTCAAGGAGTTCATCATCACCAAGCCCTTATTATATGAAATGTTAAAGGGACTTACCTAAGAAAATGAAGATTAAAAATATGAACAGTAAAAGAAGACTTCAAACTCACAGTTAGTAACAACTGTACCTAAAACAAAAGCAAACTAAGCAAACAACTAGAACAGGAACAGAACCACAGAAATGGAGATCACATGGAGGGTTAGCAACAGGGAAGGGGAAGGAGGAGAGAGGGGGAAGATATAGAGAATAAGTAGCATAGGCAATAGGTAGAAAATAGACAGGGGGAGGGCAAGAATAGTATGGGACATGTAGAAGCTAAAGAATTTATGACCCATGGACATGAACTAAAGTGGGGGAATGTGGGTGGGAGAGCGTGTGCAGGGTGGAGGGGAGTAAAGGGGGAAAATGGGACAACTGTAACAGCATAATCAATAAAAAAAAAAAGAAAAAAAAAAGTATTCCCACCCTGACTGGTGTGGCTCAGTGGGTTGTGTGTCCTTCTGCAAACCAAATGGTCACTGGTTAAATTCCCAATCAGGGCACATGCCTGGCTTGTGGTCCAGGTCCCAAGCTGGTGGAATGTGAGGGGCAAACAATCAATGTTTCCTTTGCACATGGGTGTTTTTCTCCCTCCCCTCCCCTCTCTCTAAAAAATAAATAAATAATCTGTTTTAAATTTTATTTTAATCATTGTTCAAGTACAGTTTTCTGTCCTTTACTCCTATTCCAGCCCACCTACCCACCCCTCCTTACCTCCCTCCCATTTCCACCCCCCTAGTTTTTGTCCATGTGTCCTTTATACTTGTTCCTGTAAACCCTTCCCATTCTCCCCTGAAATTCCCTCCCCTCTCCCCTCTGGTCACTGTCAGCCTGTCCTCTATTTCAGTGTCTTTGACTATATTTTGCTTGCTTGTTTGTTTTGTTGTTTAGGTTCCTGTTAAAGATGAGATCATATGGTATCTGTCTTTCACTGCCTGGCTTATTTCGCTTAACATAATGCTTTCCAGTTGCATCCATGATGTTGGAAAGGGTAGGAGCTCCTTCTTTCTTTCTGCTGCATAGAATTCCATTGTGTAAATGAACCATAGTTTTTTGATCCATGCATTTACTGATGGACACCTAGGTTGCTTCCAGCACTTAGCTATTATAAATTGTGCTGCTATGAACATTGTGGTGCATAGGTTCTTTTGGATTGGTATTTCAGGGCTCTTAGGATATAATCCCAGTAGTGGAATCACTGGGTCAAAAGGCAAATCCACTTTTACTTTTCTGAGAAAATTCCATAGTGTTTTCCATAGTGGTTGTACCAGTCTGCAGTCCCACCAACAGTGCACTAGGGTCCCCTTTTCTCCACAACCTCTCTAACACTTGTTTGTAGCTTTATTTATGATGGCCATTCTGACTGGTGTGAAGTGGTATCTCATTGTGGTTTTAATTTGCATCTCTTTGATGGCTAGCGATATTGAGAATCTTTTCATGTGTCTCTGGATCCTCTGTATGTCCTCCTTGGAGAAGTGTCTGTTCAAGTCCTTTGCCCATTTTTTAATTGGGCTGCTTGTCTTCTTAGAGTGGAGTCATGTAAGTTCTTTATATATTTTGGAGATTAAACACTTGTATGAGGTATCATTGGCAAATATGGTTTCCCATATAGTTGGTTCTCTTTTTATTTTAATACTGCTTTCTTTAGCCATGCAGAAGCTTTTTATTTTGATGAGGTCCCATTTGTTTATTCTTTCCGTTATGTCCCTTGCTCTAGGGGACATGTCAGTAAAAATGTTTCTGCGTGAGATATCTGAGATTTTCCTGCCTATGTTCTCCTCCAGAATTTTAATGGTGTCATGGTTTATATTTAAGTCTTTTATCCACCTTGAATTTATGTTTGTATAAGGTGTAAGTTGGTGCTCAAGTTTCATTTTTTTGCATGTAGCTGTCCAGTTCTCCCAACACCATTTGTTGAAGAGGCTATTTTTACTCCATTTTATGTTGCTGCCCCCTTTGTCAAATATTAATTGACCATAGAGACTTAGGTTTATTCCTGGACTCTCTGTTCTGTTCCATTGTTCCATGTGCCTCTTTTTATGCCAGTACCAGGCTGTTTTGATTACAGTGGCCATGTAATATAGTTTAGTATCAGGTATTGTGATCCCTACTACTTTGATCTTCTTTCTCAAAATTGCAGCAGCTATTCGTGGTTGTTTATGGTTCCAAATAAATTTTTGAAATGTTTGTTCTATGTCTGTGAAACATGCCGTTGATACTTTAATATCAATTGCACTGAATGTGTAAATTGCTTTGGGTAGTATGGACATGTTTATGATATTAATTCTTCCAATCCATGAACATAGTATATGTTTCCATTTGTTTGTGTCTTCCTTGATTTCTTTCTTCAGTGTTATGTAGTTTTCTGAAGAACACAGGTCTTTTACCTCCTTGGTTAGGTTTATTCCTAGGTATTTTATTTTTCTTTATGCTATATTGAATGGGATTTTTTTCTTGATTTCTGCTTCTACTGTTTCATTGTTGGTGTACAGAGCCTTTGATTTCTGGATATTGATGTTATATCCCGCTGTTTTGCCAAATTCATTTATTAGGTCAAGCAGTTTGTCAGAGTCTATAGAATTTTCTATGTACACTATCATGTCATCTGCAAAGAGTGACAGTTTTGTTTCCTCCTTTTCGATTTGGATGCCTTTTATTTCTTTTTCTTGTCTGACTGCTGTGGCTAAAACTTCCAGTACTATATTGAATAGAAGTGGTGAAAGTAGACAACCTTATCTTGTTTCTGATCTTAGTGGAAAAGATTTTAGTTTTTGCCCATTGAGTGTGATGTTGGCTGTAGGTCTCTCATATATGGCCTTTATTATGTTGAGGAATGCTGCCTCTATTCCCACTTTGCTGAGTGTTTTTATCACAAATGGATACTGTACTTTATCAAATGCTTTTTTCTGCATCTATTGATATGATCATGTGATTTTTGTCTTTGCTTTTATTTATGTGATGTATTACATTTACTGATTTGGGAATATTGAACCATCCTTGCATCCCTGAGATGAATCCCACTTGGTCATGACCTTTTTAATGTATTGTTGGATGCGGTTTGCCAATATTCTATTGAGGATTTTAGTGTCTCTGTTCATCAGTGATATTGGCCTGAAGTTTTCTTTCTTTGTTGTGTCTTTATCTGGTTTTGGGATTAGGATGATGCTGGCTTCATAAAAAGAGTTTGGGAGTCTTCCATCTTTTTGGATTTTTTGGAATAGTCTGTGAAGGATAGGGGTTAGCTCTTCCTTAAATGCTTTGTAGAATTCTCCTGTGAAACCATCTGGTCCAGGGTTTTTGTGTGTCAGGAGTTTTTTTATTACTGTTTCTATTTCATCTGCTGTTACTGGCCTATTCAGGCTTTCTACTTCTTCATTGGGTTTTGGAAGATTATATTTTTCTAGACATTTGTCCATTTCACCTAGGTTTTCAAATTTCTTGGCATATAATTCTTCACAGTAATTTCTTACAATCCTTTGTATTTCTGCGGTATCAGTTGTAATCTCTCTTCTTTCATTTCTGCTTGTGTTTATTTGGGTCTTCTCTCTTTTTTTCCTGATGAGTCTGCTTAAAGGCTTGTCAATCTTGTTTATCTTTTCAAAGAACCAGCTCCTGGATTCACTGATACTTAGAATTGTGCTTTTAGTCTCTATGTCATTTAATTCTGCTCTGATCTTGCTTATTTCCTTCCTTCTACTTGCTCTGGGCTATCTTTGCTGTCATTCCTCGAGTTCTTGTAGATGTAGGGTTAGGCTGTTTGTTTGAAATGTTTCTATCTATTTTAGGTAGGGCTTTCTCGCTATGAACTTCCCTCTCAGAACTGCTTTTGCTGTGTCCCATAAGTTTTGTGTTGTTGTGAGTTCATTTTCATTTGTTTCCAGAAACTTTTTGATTTCTTCCCTATTTTCATTCTTGACCCATTCATTGTTTAAGAGCATGCTATTCAATCTCCATGATTTTGAGTGTTTTGGGTTTTTTCCTTGGGGTTGGTTTCTAGTTTCAGTCCCTTGTGGTCAAAGAAAATGCTTGATATGATTTCATGGTCCTTGAATTTGTTAAGGCTTGTTTTATGTCCTATCATGTGGTCTATCTTTGAAAATGTTCCATGTGCATTTAAAAAGAATGTGTTTTTAGCTTCTTTGGGATGGAGGGCTCTCTCTCTATATATATATCAGTTAAGTGCATTTCCTCTAGGGCATTGTTCAATGTCATGATACCTTTGTTGATATTTTGTTTGGAAGATCTGTCAACTTTTGACCGTGGGTGTTAAAATCCCCCACTATAATTGTGTTGCTGTCAATATCTTTCTTGAAGTCCTCTAAGATTTTCTTTATGTATTTTGGTGCTTCTATGTTGGGTGCATATCTATTTACAATGTTTCTGTCTTCTTGGTGGATTCTTCCCCTGAGTATTATGAAGTGACCTTTTGGAAGTGTATTTTGTCTGATATGATTATTGCTACCATGGTGTTTTTTTCCTGTCCATTTGCTTGGAAAATTTGTTCCCAGCCCTTCACTTTCAGCCTGTATAGGTCTTTTATCCTGAGGTGGGTCTCTTGTAGGTAGCATATGTGTGGGTCATGCTTTCTTATCCATTCAACTATTCTCTGTCTTTTGGTTGGAGCATTTAATACATTTACATTTAAGGTTATTATTGATAGGTACTTATTCATTGCCATTTTCTTTTTTTTTTTTTTAAATGGTATTTTTTTTTAAAGATTTTATTTATTTATTTTCAGAGAGGGAAGGGAGGGGGGAGAGAGAGAGAGAGAGAGAGAGAGAGAGAGAGAGAGAGAGAAACTTCAGTGT
Source organism: Tonatia bakeri (assembly GCA_004024845.1). Taxonomy (NCBI): domain Eukaryota; kingdom Metazoa; phylum Chordata; class Mammalia; order Chiroptera; family Phyllostomidae; genus Tonatia; species Tonatia bakeri. Next base: position 10,637 of record PVIA01007514.1, read on the forward strand.
GCGGTTGCTGGGGGACATGGCCTGCAACCCAGGCATGTGCCCCGACTGGGAATCGAACCTGCGATGCCTGGTTCGCAGCCCGCGCTCAATCCACTGAGCCACACCAGCCAGGGCTCATTGCCATTTTCATACTTGTGTTCCTCTCTGTCCCTCTCTTTTCCTTCCTTTCCTTAGTTCAGTCCCTTTAGCATCTCTGGCAGAGCTGGTGTGGTGGAGGTGTATTCTTTTAGACTTCTGTCTGGGAAGCTCCTTATTTGGCCTTCTATCTTGATTGAAAGCCTTGCTGGGTAAAGTAGCCTTCGTTGCAGACAACTGGTTCTCATTATTTGGAATATTTCTTGTCATTCTCTTCTGGCTTGGAGCGTTTCCATTGAGAAGTCAGCTGCTAGCTTTATTGGGGCTCCCTTGTATGTTACTTCCTGTTTCTCTCTTGCTGCCTTTAATATTCTCTCTTTATCTTGAAATATTGCCATTTTAATTATTATGTGTCTTGAAGTGGGCCTCTTTGGGTTCCTCTTGATTGGGACTCTCTGTGTTTACCGGATTTGTGTAACTTTTTCTCTCATCAAATTGGGGAAGTTTTCCATCATTACTTTTTCAAATAAGTTTTCTATCCCTTGCTCTTCTTCTTCTCCTTCTGGTGTCCCTAGTATATGGATATTACTATGTTTCATATTGTCTTACATTTCTCTTGATCCCTCTTCATTCTTTCTGAGCCTCTTTTCCTTTTCTTGCTCTTTCTGGATTTTTTTTTTCTACTTTGTCCTCCAATTCACTGATCCGATCTTCTGCTTCATTGATCCTGCTTTTCATTCCTTCTACTGTGTTCTTCAGTTCAGAAATTGTATTCTTCATTTCCTCTTGGCCCTTGTTGATAGTTTCTGTTTCCTTTTTCATATTGATATACTTTGCAGTGAGTTTATTGTAGCTTCCCTGTAGTTTCTGGTAGTTCATTGTCAGCTTGTTGAGCTTCCTGATAATCAATGCTTTGAACTCAATATGTGATAGTTGAGTTGCCTCTATTTTATTTAGCATTCTTTCTGAGGCTTCCTCCTTTCCCTTGATTCGGGGATTGTTTTTTTGTCTTCTCATTGTTCGTATGACTTTTCTTGTTAGCCTCTGCTTCTTAAATTGACCTGTTCTGGCTCCCTGGGTTTATGGTGTGAACTTCAGTGGTAGAATACCTGTGAGATTCAGTGATGCAGTGTCCTTCAGGTACCCTGGTGTTCGCAGCTTCCACCTACTCTTTTTTGTGATCAGTTAGAGGGGAAAGGCAAAATGGTTTAAGACAGCAAGAGAGTATTCTATGATATTTACAGTAGCAGCCCATACAGAAGAGATAGGAGATCCTTTGGATATGTATTGTGTTAACTGTGATCTTCCACCCCACTAGCCACGTTTTAGAAGATAAGACTCTTGTTGGGGAGAAAAGGATTGTGAGTTGGATCTAGAAAGCAGTGAGGTTGTGGGAGGTCAAATTCTGAGGTAGGGTGAGAGTAAAGAATAGTAGAAAGGTATAGTGTGTGAGAGAATAAAGTTAACCACTACAGTAATAGAGTTGGGGAACCGCAAAGTGGGCTGAGATCTGGGACAGGTGTTGTGTAGTATTTACAATTGTATGAAATAGGTCTTATTTACCATAATAGTAGAGAAACAATCGTGTGACAGAATCTATGAGATCTAGATAACAAGAATAGGGAGTATAGAACCTTGAGTAGTGTACTAATGAAACATGAATGAAGGACAGTAAATTAGCAACATACTATGAATGAGATAACAGGAGTAACCTATCAAATGATACAGTATTACCAGCCAAGCATAGAAGACTATACAGAAAGAAGAGGAATACCAAAATACTATTAAAATAAAAAATGTAAGAATAATGAAAAAAAGATAATACAAATATGCAGTAACTTGTAGGTTCAAAAAAAAAGGAAAAAAGCAGAAGGTGGAATGAAGAAGAGATAAATTTGGGAAGGAAGGAAGAACAGAGTGAAAGAAAGAGAAGCATCCTTATGCTGAGAGATATAAAAATAGTAAGAATTAAGAAATAAAAAGTTACTTAGAAAAAAAAAGATAAAATCAAACAAAAAACAACAACAACAAAAACTCTTGTTGTTTTCTAACTGGCCAAACCAGTTTTTCTGGTCTTGCTGGCTTCAGGAGGCTGAGGAGCGATTGGAAACCCCTCCCAGTCAGAACACAGCCTTTTGCGTACTGTCCCCAGGGCTACCCAGAATTCTTCCCAGAGCCAGTCTGGTGCCTCTCCGAAGGGCTCTGTGTGTGGGTCTGGGTGCTCCTAAGCACGCTCTCTGAAGCTCACCACTGCAGGCTCCGGTATCCCGCGGAGCCCCCGTGCCTTTTCCAGGTTCACAGTTTGAGCTCCAGGGATCCGGATGGGGCGCACATTTCCCCGGAGTTCACCACCACGGGCTCCAGGATCCCACAGAGCCCCTGCACCTGTTCCGGGGTTCACAATGTTAGCTCTGAGGATCCCAAGGGGCGCGCACTTCCCCCGATTTCTCGGCTGTGGGAACCGGCGATCCTATAGGGCGCCCGTGCTATTTCCGTGTTCAGGGCGGTGGTGTCTGGGCCTTCCACTAAACCACACTCTCTCCGGGTTGGGGGTGCAGGCACATGGCCAGGCCACCCTTGAACACACAGGCTGGGGCGCACACTCTTCCCAGGGCTATGCGTGGGTGCTCGCAGCCCCTGAGTGACTGTCTCTCAGCCCTCACTCCCCTCTCTGTGCCTTCAAGCAACGAGGCCTCCCCAGATGCTGCTCAATCCTTGTTTGGCCGGGGAGAGAGAGGTTGACCCCGCTCTCCTGAGTGCCCTGAGGCAGACCCCGGTGCGGGCCTGAGGGCTGCAACCTCCCTGGTTCCTACGCTGATCCCTGGGCCCTTATTATCCTGAAGCAGTCTCCTTACTGTCTGGTTTTTCAATGTCCACTATAATTTTTGATCTCCTATTTTCATAAATGTTGTGATATTCTTGGCTTTTTGCTCTGTTTCTCCATAGATCGGCCAGTTTCTCTACCATATGTAAGAGGAAATGAAATCTGCTCCCTCCTACCACGCCACCATCTTCCTCCTCTAAATAAACAAATTTTTTAAAAAAATCATTCCCCCTTCTCAAACCTCCCTTGGCCATGGGTCTCTCCATCTTCTGAATTCACAGACATCATGTAATGCCTCAGCATGTATATAGCAGTGGATCAGGTACTGCTTTGCTCACTCTCCCAGAGGGTCATCTTATTCAACTTTTGTATATAACACACTTCCCATGCGTCTATACCTAGAATGCCCATTAGGACTGTGACTTCCTTAAGAAATTCCTATATAACTTTTGTACCATCAAGGCACCTGGCAACATGCCATATACACAGGAGCTTGCAAGTGTAGACTCATCAAGGAAGCAATCAGTAAAAGACTGAAAACAGGGTTTGGAAATAATCTGTGGATTTGGGTTATAGAAATCTTTCAGAGTTAACTTCATTACATGTTAAACATATAAAGAGGAAATCAAATCCCACCACACTAATAAGAAAAGACTAAGGGATGTAAAAAAGAGTATTATGAAATTCAATTGTTTTAAAGATACCCTGCTTCACAGATGAGGGAGGATGCAAAAAAATGGGCAGGTTTTTACCTTGCGGGTACTGTAGACAGTATATATTTCCCTTTTTCCTTTTAACATTAGGCATCTAAAGCCCAATCTATGTCTCCTTATAGCAACTGAGATAAATGTACATTTCTTTCTTGCAAACTTAACCCAGCTCTATTATTTTCCTAATTTTATTTTTCCTTTACCTTTTGCCCCACAATTTTTGTTTCATCCAGGTATATCTATAACTATAGATATCACTATCTCAGACTCTGTAGAACTGTGTTGTGATTAAACCTAAAAAAATTAAATAATTAAGCAAAGGATGCTTTAGTGCTCCATGATTTACTCTGCTGTGCAACCTTGAATAATAGAGTTTTTCAAACCAAAGCAGTTAACCCACAGTTAAGCTGATAATCAATCAGATCTACAAAGAATGGCTTCCCTATCCCCCAATAAAACATCTAGAGAGTGAGATGGTGAGGTACATTTCATGTGCCCTATCTTTGCTTTCTATAGAAGACTGTCCTGCATGGCATGGGCCCAGACAGGACCCACACCCACAGATAGGTTCTCCCATGATGAATCAGGCCTGCATTGTACCTAGGCTGCTGTGAGATTTGCTTTTTACTAAAACTCTCTCACCCTGAATTGAGGCAGCAAATGTTTATTGCATATCTTTAAAGTAACTTCCTAAAATCCATGCGAAACCTTCCAAGGATGAGTGTAACCAGTTCAACCACTTTTCACTTTGTATTTGGAAATATCCTTCTTCTGTGATATGATTAGCAGTATCCTCTCCTTTGTTTTCTATAAAAGATAACCACCTAAAGTGAACCTGTGCATAGTAAATGAGGACCATTATATAATGTGCTCAGAAAAGCAATAAAAGCTTATCAAGGCAAGGGTCAGGGCATTCTCCTCTTAAGAGAGTGGCCATGCCATCCCTTTTCCTCCACAGGACTCGGTAGTCCGTGTGAATCTGTCTCATCTCATCCACAATGCAGTGAACACTGCTTGTCAGTAACCGTGTCACTTTCCTGCTTCCCTTGGCTCTTCACATCACCATTTTTTCTGTGGCTGGCTGTCAGCTCTACTTCCTTAGGACTCCAGAATCCATTTCCTCCCTTGAATTTCAACTGCCACAGATATAATTCACTCTTGCAAAACATGCCTCTCCCAAGCTATTACATAATGCTCCTAGCCAATCTCACTGCTTCCCATCTCGGCCCCATCCAATCTATCTTTCAGTACAGAATGCATTCACCCATCTGCACATTTGATAAAAATCTACTGTGTACCTACTAAAGATTAGGCATATGTGAAGCACTGGTGACAAAGAAATGGAGCAACCTGATATCTCTTTAATAGTTCATGAATAGTAGGGAGGCAGAGCAATAAATAAACTATAGTACACTTTGACAAAAAAGTGCTATGAAGTCCTAATGCCCTGTCAGAAAACACTGAACACAGCACACATGGCACATTTGAGAGCTCCTCAGAGCATGGAGTATCTACAGACAAGAGTGGGAGAGGAAACTAGAGGGGCAGGAAAAGGCCAGGTCTGAAAGGACCTATTATGCATAATGGTCTAAACATGATTTCTGGTTAGAACTTCCAGCGGTTCCCCATTCCCAAACCTTAATATGGCCTTCTGTGCCTCCTGATCTAGGCCCCAATCTACCTTTCCAACTCATTCTCAACTCCTAGCCCTGTGCCACACTCACCTACACCTTGTTCCTCAAAGACTCCAAGCAACTAGGCATTCAGCCTGACTCAAATCATTCCCCTGGCCACAGTACACCTCACTCCATCTCTGCCTACTGAAAACCCAGCTCAGCATGTCTTCAGTAATTTTTAATATTGCAACAACTAGCGAGTATGATTAAGTATGGCTCTTACCCTCAAGGAGGTTAGATTCTTGGAGAAGAAAAGGGTAAGTTGAGTAACTATCATATAGATTTCAGACAGATTCTATATATAGTAGAGTACAAAATAAAATATTAATCATGTACAACACTATATATTTCTAAAAAAAATCTAGCAAGAATAGCTCATATTAGCTCTATACCACTGAGACAGGTGTTGCCCATATCCCCAAATATAGGGTCAGGGCTGTAATGATGAAAAGCCTCAGCTAGCCATGTCTCCACAGATTGTAAAAGTAAGCATAAATGTGGGCTCAAAACCCAAAATTCTTAGGACAGTTCAAAAACCATCATACTGACTTACTCGACAACTAAATGCTAAGCAGAACATGTCTCCTGAAGACAGGAATAATTGAATTTTCACGAAACATAGTGCAATGTTCATTCACTCTATGTAAACATACACAGATTGAGAGTAAGGTGGGATTAATTCCTTCAAAGCACACTAGATTTCCACAAACACAATGAAGCTGTCTGTGGTAATAAAGTCTTAGAAGTCAACACTTGAACACTTTTTCATTTATTTCTCTTTACCTGAAGTGGCAGGATAAAAATGAGATGAAAATATAAGATTTTTATATGTAAATTAATCCAAAAGTAACTTTTTCAGGAAATATACAGAAATCTCAGAATTAAAGCAAACTCTGTATGCTGGAGGTCTGCCCAGAAAGTATCCGGCCATGTAGTATGGTAAAATAGAGCCATTTATTGAAGAAGATACAAGAAACATTGTACATAGGACAATGACACCTCAGTCCTCTTAAAAAGTAGGCACTTTGGAACCTCACACAGATCTTTGTTAATTGCATCCTGTACGTGTTCAACATTCTCAGCTATTCTGCTTATTGCAGGCCTTCCAGAATGTGAATCACTTTCAACAAATTCTCAACCATCTTTGAAGCACTTGTGTCACAGTTTTATTTGCACTGCACTCATTGAATCATCCCTGAAAGCCTTCTGAATCATCCAAATAGTTCCCATGGAGGAATGTTCAAGCTTAACACAAAATCTGATGCAGATTCATTGCTCTACTCACTCAGTCATCTTGAATGCAATGGCCACACAGTACACATGCTCGCTCACTAGAACGGTGAAGTCATCACTGTTCACACATGCTCACTGCAGTCCACTCTCCTTGGCTGCCAGGCTCCAGATGTTGCGCAAACCGTTCTTTTTACAAAGACAATGGATGGACTTTTTCTGGACAGACCTCCATAGGAATCAGCAGTGACCTAAAAAGCCCTAAAGCTTTTATAGCACCTCCAATCATATCTAAAATGCCATGTTGCTGTCAGTTGAGCAGAATTTTTCCCAAACCCTTCTTAAAGAGAAGTTGCAGCAAACAATGCAGACAATGAGGGAGGATCTCGATCACTGTCATGGAGAATCATGGAAAGTTATTAAGACCGCAGCACAGAAATAATGCAAGAGGTGGTTCAAGAAGATCTATCTAGTGACTGCATGTAGGATAAACTGGAGACTCTGGGTGGAAGATGACTAGCTAAGCAACATTACAGAAGCCTCAGTGTGCTTTCTCTTGCTCTTGACCTTGGAACATGCTGTTCCCCTTGCCTAGAACAGAATTCAGCATACTACAGTCAGCAGGCCAAATCTGGCCCCCACTGCCACTGTTTGTGCACAGCCTGCAGGCTCAGAATGAATGTTGCATGTTTAAATGATTGAGAAATGTCAAAAGAAAAAACTGTTTCAAGACACATAAAAATTATATGAAATTTTCTGTGTCCGTAAGCATAGTTTTATTGGAACACAGCCACAAACATCTCTTGAAGAGGAAACTAAAATGTCTCTTTTATTTAAAAACCACATAAAAAGAAAATACAATTAAAATAAACAAAATATAAAATGTGTAAAAATAATTAATAATATAACAATTAATTGATAATAAGAGAAAATACAGAATAAAATAAATACCAATTTCATCTGTCAGATTAGCAAACACCCAAATGCTGGATCACACACTGACAGCACATAAGCAAACAAGCTCTCTCACACATCACAGGTAGGAATGGTTTTCTACAAGGTCTACCTGATAGCCACGTCTATAAAAATTATGAACACATACAGTCTTTGACCTAGCAATTCCATTTCAAGAAAAAATTCCATGGAGATACTTGCATATAAAGTTTGACATGTATACACAGCTATACACTGAAACATGGTTTTTAATAGCAAAAGATTATAAACAACAGAAAATGCCTGTCAACTCAGCACTACTTAAATACATTATGGCTCATACACAGAATGGAAAAACCAGGCACTGTGAATTCGAATGAATATGCTCTACAATACACAAAGAGCTCTAAAATTCACTGTAGGTGACAAGAAAAAAAGATGCAAAATAATATACTATATTTTTTTAAGAAAGAAGAAAAAGAACATGAATTTCTATTAGCATTAAAAACTAAAAGGTTACAAAAAAATACAAAAACCCAGAAGCAAAAGCAGAGGATGGGAGAGTACACACACACCCTACTCCCTCAAGTGAATGAGTTACCTAGAAAATAAATTTACTTGGCAAATGAACAGGCAGCCTTCTTCTACTCTGCCAATCCCTCACCCCCCAAAAAAATCCTCACTGGCTGCAGTAATCTTAGTATCCAGCCCACGAACTATGCAAACAACACCTACCACACTCCAGGCCCCTCTGGATTGGCTACTTCCCCTCCCCCTCCCACATATACATACATACTACTGCAATCACATCAAAATTTTCTCTCAAACATTCCAGATCTTTTATAAGTGTTATCTTTGAACATGCTTCCCCTCTGCATAAAAGGTCTTATATCTCCTCTTGGCACAGACCTAAGCATTCTTCAAAATCAAGGTAAAGTAATACATCTTCAGGGTAACGTACTATCTGGGATGTCCTTCCTGACCCTCAGAGACAGTTTTGGTTGCTCAATCTACCCGTTACCTGGTACAATCACTTATGTTTCTGGGGCTCTGTGTGTGACTATATCCCTCATTAGGCCATTAGTTCCTTGAAGGCAGAATCTCTATCTTATTCATCTTCGCTTGCCAAGCATCTACCTTTCAAAAAAAATGCTACCTGCCTTCATCACATTTTCCTCAATAAACATTTGATGAATATTTTGCCCTCCTGGGCAACCAGCAACTTCACCTAACAAGTTGTTCTTGTCTCAATTAGGTCCTTAAGGCAGGCAGCATTATTAGTCAGGAATTGTTCAGTGCCCCTCAAATCACAGCTGTGTTTGTTTCTCCATCACACATACCTAAAAATGCTCCATTAAAAAACTCTAATTCCTCAAATGCAAAATAAGGATATTAGACTAGAGCAGTGGTTCTTAACCTTTTAAGCCATAGAATCCTTTGAAAATCTAATAAAGCTACAATTACTCTCTCTTGTTCCATCGCCTGCTCCTCCCTCACCCCCCCAAATAGTCCTACACAGAGACGCAAAAGTTGATGTGTAACTTTAGGAGATCAGGAGTTAATGATATCTGAAATTATGTTCTACTTTAATGCTCTCTGAAAGATGGAAAGATGGAAAAATTAAGGGAGAAAGGATCTAACATTTTTTGATCACTTACTATGCACCAGACACCACGCTAAGCACATTATATGCATTAATTCATTTACTCTTCATCCCAAGCAAAATAGGTGTATATTATTATTCTCACTTTATAGATTAGGTACTAAGATTCAAAGACATTAAATGGATAAATGTATTTGTCAAGTGAAGGTATATCTTTCCAGTCTAAAGCTCCTGATATTTTTCTGTGGAAACATGTGCACCTACTCCATGGTGATCAAGGAAACCAGTCAGCAGTGGCTAGTAAATACCAGAATAAGAAAGTCCTAGGAGACACTGTCCCTTTCTGTTCCCTAGCTTTCCCATACTACTACTATCCCAGGCAACACTGATGAAGAATGGAGTGCAACTAATGAGGCACTCCAATGCCCAGACCCCTCAATGTCGAGCAGAGAAGTAACTAGCCATGGATAAGAATGGCCATAATGAAATGAGTCAACTAAAAAGTCTCACACAGAAAGACAGGGAGCTATACAAAGACCATTTCAGGTTTGCTCAGTAGAGGCATATATCTCTGCAAGTCATGCAAGCAATGTAGAAGACAAATCACGCAGCTACTCTCCAAGCACACGCTTGGACTCAGGGCCCAGAGAAAACCTGTCCAAGGAGAGCCAGAACAATGGTCTAGACCCAGGCGTGTCAACTTTTGGCATCTCTGGGCCATGCTGGAAGAAGAAGAAGAGTTGTCTTGGGCTACTCATTAAACACACAAACACTAGTGAAAACCGATGAGTAAAAAAGTTTTAAGTAAATTTACAATTATGTGTAAAGCCGTATCTATAGCCATCCTGAGACACATGAGGTCCATGGGCCATGGGCTAGATACCCCGGAATTGAACCATCTTCACCACGTGCATTCCATCCAGGAATGAATCCAGGTTTTGTAGGACTTGAAGCCTATACAATTCAGAAGAGCTCTTTTTAAAGCAGAAAAAAAAAATAACTTCTTTAAGAAGATCTGCTCCCCTACTTTTAAAAATGTCATCATACTGAGAAAGAAGTTATGGTAGTTATTTATGGTTCAGGCAACTGAAAGTAAAGAAGGTGGGGGAGGTGTGAAATTCATCTCTCACTCTCTGGAGGACATACAGCGGTGAAGCAGACCCAAAGGTTCTGTGTATCAGTCATGTCTGGGAAAGCTGTAACGAGAACTATCTGACTGCTACACATATGACATCATCATGCCAAGAACATGGGCCCTGTGCACACGAAGCCTGGCTAAGTCCTAAGATTAATTACAGGTGGGCTCCTTTACCTCCCTCCTACCACTGCTTCAGCTCCCACTCTCATCAGTGAGTCTGCACTGCTCACCTGGACCCCTGTGTTTGAACCAGCACTTCTTCGACTCACTCTCCCCAGTAACGCCACACCTCTCTCCTCCTTAAAATCCTCCGGTCATGTGTGATTACCAGGAGGATGAGACTTAAGGTCTTTTGTTTTGCCTTCTAAACGCTTCCAGAGCTGACCACTACCAAGGAGGTTTCCAGCTTCCTCTACTTGATTCACGGGTCCCCTGGTTTCTCCAGCACTCCACACTTAGTGTTCTTCCCAGAACAAGGAGTGCTGTATCCACTCTGTCTATTTGCACAAGCTACTCTCTGCCTGGAAAAGATCTCCTCTTCATCCTACGGTCATCATGTAACCTGCTCAATCCTATTGGCTCAGTTCAAGCATTAAAACCTTACTGAAGCCTTGCCCTGTCTCAAAGAACCATTTACTACTTCAAGTGTAATCACACCACCAAGGACATAGTAGATGACCCATAAGTCTCTCCCACTGGACCATAAGTCCCTCAAAGGCAGAAATAATCTCTGTATCTGCAGCTCCTCACATGGTACCTGCCATATCATACTTAATAAATGTTTGTTGAAGGAATGGACAAAGAGAGTTAAGGCTGACTCTAATAAAATGAAAGTACTGAATAACAAATTTTGAGAGCTTTTCCTTCCTAATGCCTTCAAAGCCTGCAAACCCTCAATTGCCAGGGTTCCACAGAATAATAGCCTAAAGTAAATGTTCAAAATTCTGTATTTTAATATCAGCTGCCTCCCTTCATACTGAAGGCACTCATCAAGGTATAATTTTAAAACAATATCTTACTGTACTAAGTCATTACTTCCCCAAATACACTTCAATTACCCTCCTAGTTTACTGTCAACCCTGCGGCCAATGAACAAGCATTTCCCCAAGAGTCCTTCTTGCGACACACTACACAAAAAAAATTTTTTCATAAAGGGCCTCTGGGATCAAATAAGTGTGGGAGATGTTGCTCACTCTATCCCTTGCACAGACTTAGTTCTTCCTAGCTCAGAGAAGCTTTCCAATAAAGAGAGCAATAGAACTCCTTTCTATTTTCCACACTAAGCTGAATATCAAATCTTGTTTTCTGTGAAACACCTAATAATATCCAGTGTTCTGTGTTATGTGCTTTGAGAAATATCACACTTGACCCAACTCTTGAATTATACCAACTAAAAAACACAATTTGAAAATCTGGCATAAATTTTGCCTAATGACATGATTTCATTTCATCCATGGACCTCACAAAATGGCCATTTCATGAAGACATTGCTTCCAGTCTAACATACAGAAACAGATCCTGAAAAAAATGACACAAGAAAAATAACTTAGCAGATTGTGTTTATCCCCACAGTATCATAAATAATTCCTGAACTTCTAAATTGCATTTTTGCAAGGGAGAAAATAAAGTTGAGCCATTGAGGAGCATATCACTACCTGTTTGCAAAGCTGCAGTGATCTCATGAAGCACCAGTTTCATCGTTTAAATAAAATTCAATTATATGTGCATCCTGTTTTTTCTTTTTTAAGTCTCTGAGAGTTTCTTTAAGGAGGTGTGAGGAATAAACCTGGCTAACCAACCATATGCACCAAAGTCTTACTGCTATGCAATTTTCCTTGTGGTGCTATAAAACAAAAATTTCCTTGTGGGTTTTACAAATATTAAAAATCTTCATGACAACATGATGGAACTGGAGAGCATTATGCTAAGTGAAATAAACCAGGCAGTGAAAGACAAATACCATATGATCTCACCCATACGTGGAACCTAATCAACAAAACAAACAAGTGAGCAAAACAGAACCAGAGATATGGAAACAAAGAACAAACTGAGAGCAACAGGAAGGGAAGGGTGGGTAATGGGAGAAAGAAAGGGAAGGGTCAAGTCAAGGAACATGTATAAAGGACCCATGGACAAGGGCAATACAGGGGCAGGGTTGGGGGGACGACTTACTCTGGGAAGCAGGGGCTGGGTAAGGCAGGGGAGAGTAATGGGGGAAAAATGGAGACAACTGTAATTGAAAAAGAATATAAATCAATCAATCAATAAATAAATAATCAATCTGTGGTTTAGAAGGCTGAATCATGGGATCTGAAAGCTAAAAGGAAATCTGGAGATTATATCATTTTACTTTACGGATGAAGAACCTGAGACTGACCCTCCCCCCAAAGGACTCAGAGGCCTGACTATGGGCAGATGGTGATTCCAAGGCCCTTGTGCTTCCCACCGTCTCTTCCTGTTAACTTGAGAACTGCAGCCAAGAGCAGAGAGGCCAAGGGCCAGCTTGGAAAACAAGAGGGGTGTCCCTTCCCATTTTACTATTTCAATGAGCCTGGAGAAAGAACAGCAAACATTGGGATGAAGAAGGGGAGCTCCACCCACTCAGGTACCCATCCTTCATTTTATGATATGGATGATGAGTGCCCGTGGTATGACAGGCATTGTTCTAGGAACTCAGAATATGACAGTAATGATCAAAACCAGAAAAATTCCTGCTCTCATGGAGATTCTAGTGATTCTGGAGTTATTTACCTGAGACTGACTGAAGTCAGACACCTGAAACTAGAACTTTAAAAACTTTATGCTGAGAATGCATGTGCACCTGCATGCACACTCAACATACCATAGCACTTAAAAAATATAATGTGGACAACTTTCTAGATAAATCCCACTCCTAATCCCTGCCTGGCTTAGGGAACTACCCACTCCACAAACTAAAGTACTGGGAATCTATTTCAAAGACTTCTCTAGGAAGGGAGAAAAATAGAAAAAGTCAAGCTCTTTCCCTATCATCTTTTTCTCACTAAGCTAGAAAGAGAGGCAGAGAGGAAAAGTTTAAAAGACATAAATGAATTCTGTGTAATGGTATTGAAGAAGAGAACTGTAAGCACACTGTGTGAGCCCTGGGTAAGCTGAGAAAGAATGTGCAAGACAACCATAATGTACATTTTACCAGAGTTTCTGTGTATGGACAAACCATTACAAATCTCAGTGGTGTACAACAACCATGCGTCTTTGGAGATGGGGCTCAGCTGGTCCAGACTGGGATGGGCTTCAGGCTCCAGGTTTGATTCAAGTCCACACCACATGCTTCTTACTGTTTTGGAACCAGCAGGCTATGCGTGTTCATCTCATAACAAAGGTGGAAACAAAAGAGGACAAAACCGCTGCCAAGTACACTTCAAGTCTCCGTTTATATCACATCTGCTAATATGCCATTAGCCAAAGTAGCCAAGTGGCCAAGCCAAAAATCAACGCAGCAGAGCGGTATTTTCCTCCCACAGTGGAAAGTGCTTCAAAGTAGCAGCAGTCAAAGCACATGGATACAAAGTGGGGGGAAGAACTGGGAAAAATAACATAGTTTAATGAAAGAAATGACCATTTGCGACAATCCAAACTTGCCAAATACCCATTTTCTTCCTAATCCAAATCTCTTATCTGGAAACTCACAAACTACTCTAAGCTTCATAGTGCCAGAAAAAGAAAATATAAGCAGTAAAATCTTAGACATCTCTTATAGCAATACTTTTGCCAGTTTATTTTCTAGGCCAAAAGAAAAAATAAACAAATGGAACTACATCAAACTAAAAAGCTTCTGCACAGCAAAAGAAACCATCAACAAAATGAAAAGGGAACCCACTGTATGGGAGAATATATTTGCAAATGATGCATGTCATAAGGGGTTCATTTCCAAAATATATACAGAACTTATACAACCCAACACCAAGCAGATAAACAATCCAATTAAAAAATGGGCAAAGGACCTGAATAGACACTGCTCCAAAGAGGACATACACATGGCCAATAGACATGAAAAGATGTTCAGTGTCAGTAATCATCAGAGAGATGCAAATTAAAACCACAATGAGATGTCATCTCACACCTGCCAGAATGGCTACCATCAATAAATCAACAAACGACATGTGCTGGCAAGGCTGTGGAGAAATGGGAACCCTAGTGCACTATTGGTAAGAATGCAAATTGGTACAGCCACTGTGGGAAGCAGTATGGAAATACCTCAAAAAATTAAAAATGAAACTTCCTTTAGACCCAGCAATTCCACTTCTGAGAATATCTCCTAAGAATCCCAAAACACTGATTCCAAAGAATATATTCATCATATACACCCCTAAGTTCATAGCAGCATTATTTAAAACAACCAAGTGTTGGAAACAGCTCAAGTGCCCATCAGTAGATGAGCAGATAAAAGAGCTGGGGTACATTTACACAATGGAATACTGTGTGGCTGTGAAGAAGAAACTCTTACCTTTTGTGACAGCATGAACAGGCCTGGAGATTATCATGCTAAGTGAAGTAAGCCAATCAGTGAAAGAAAATACAGTATGATCTCACTTATATGTGGAATCTAATGAACAAAATAATCGAGAACAATATAGAAACAGAGACATAGATACATGGAACACACTGACAGCTGTCAGAGAGGAAGGGAGTGGGGAAGACTGGATGAAAGAAGGCAAAGAAATTAGCCAAAGAATATACGAGGTCTCTCCAGAAAAAGTCCAGACATTGCTAATCTAATTAGAATGGTTTGTGCAATATCAATGTAATCTGGAAGCCAAGGAGAGTGGACTCACTGCACATGCGTGAACAATGACAACTCCCTTGTACTTAGTCAGTTGGGTGGTAGATGCCATTGAGTGAGCATGTGTTCAGTGTGGCTGTCACATTCAAAATGACTGAGCAAGCAGAGCAACAAATCTGCACCTAAAGTTGCATTAAGCTTGAACATTTCTCCATGGAAACTATTCAGATGATTCAGAAAGCAACAGTTATGGGCAACCGGTGATTGGCAGCTTCATCACAACAATGCTCCCGCTCACGCATCACATCTTGTGCAGAGTTTTTTTGGCAAAATATCAAATCAGGTGACTCGGCACTAGAGCCCAGATTTGGCACCCTGTGGCTAAAACTAAAATCACCTTTGAAAGGGAAGAGATTTCAAACAGATTCAGGAAAATACACCGGGGCAGCTGAGGGCAATTGGGAGAACTGGGTGAGGTCCCACCATTCCTACTTTGAAGGGGACTGAGGCTTCATTGTCCTATGTACAGGGTTTCTTGTATCTTGTAATCTTCTTCAATAAATGTCTATTTTCATATTATATGGCTGGATAGCTTCTAGACAGACCTTGTAGATGCATAAGCCACAGGCACAGACAACAGTGTGGTGATGGCCAGAGAGGAAAGGGGAGACAAGGGCTGGTCAAAAGGGGAGGATGGAAACATTTGTAATAATGTAAACCATAAAAAAAAGAAAAAAGTGAACAGTTGGTTTGTGTTATCAGGGTTACTGTTTCATGAAAGGGGGGCAAAGTAGAAAAGAAGAAAAACAGTTGAAAAACAGGAAAATTCAGTTCACATTGATGGGGGAAGGACTGAGGAATTAAATGACAATTGCCTTATATTTGCCAAATATATAAGACCTCAGACATTGAAAATAATAAATAGAATACAATCTCTGCTTTCCAGAAGTTTCCTACGTATAGAAATCGTGCCACAGTCAGTATGCAACATATATTACAATAGCTGTGAAAACATCAGAAATTTATACACATAGCATAATTTGAATCAAGCTACCAAAACCCTTACTTTGATTGCAATAACAGAAATACTGAGCAGGGTTAGAAAGAACTGAAAACAATACCAGGAAACAAATCAAATTCTGTGCAAACAGTATACCTGGAGTCCCCAAGCAAGCTCCAAGCTACATTTCCTAGTCAAATGAGTGCCTCCTAGAACACACTTTCCCAATGCAGAGAAACGGTCACAGAGGGTAGGACCCAATCTGAGAGAACATTAGGAGAGAGAGGGTAGATATTTGAAAATCATTAAATATTTAGAATCCCCTTGCTGAAAATATGAATGCTCTAGCAATAACATCAGAGACTTAAAAGTACCAGAATCAAGCATGACAAGCAGAAGGGTTAACTTGTGAACTTATACCTACTCACGTTCCCTGACAAAGTGACTTTTCTGACGAATGATGTTAAATAAAGAAACCTAAAACTACACAAATAAGAAACATATGTCTATTCCATTTATAAAAGAGTAACTTAGGGAGAAAGAAAAGGAAAGCCACAAACCTGGAGAACACAATTGCAGTGCGTGAACATGACAAATGGTTAACACACTACCACGGCCCCATCCATGGTTTTCACTTTCCGCGGTTTCAGTTACCCACAGTCAACCATGGTCCAAAAATATTAAATGGAAAATTCTGGAAATACACAATTTACCAGTTTTAAATTGAGCGTCATTCTGAAGAGTGTGATGAAATCTCTCACATGCCACTCCATCACGCCAGGACGTGAATCACCCCTCATCCGGCATGCTGTGCACACTCCCTGCCCCGTTAGTCACTGAGGAGTAGTCTCAGGTGCCAGATCCACTGGGAAGCTACCGCAGTGCTTGCATTCAAGTGACCCTTATTTCACTTAATAATGGCCCATAACACAAGAGGAGCCATTCTGGCAATTCAGATACGCCAAAAAAAAGCCCAAAAGTGCTTCCTTCAAGTGCAAAGGGGAAAGTTCTTGACTTGATACGGCATTGTTTTACCTCGCATCATCATGAGAAGGGTGAATACAGTACAATAAAGTATTTTGAGAGAGAAACCACAATCACATAACATTTATTTCAGTATATTGTTACAATGGTCTATTTTATCGTTAATTGTTGCTGTTAATCTCTTACTGTGCCTACCATATAAATTAAACTTCATCATAAGTACAAGTACGTATGTATAGAAAAAACACTTTACATATGCATACACACAGGTAGGGTTCAGGACTATCCGTGGTTACAGGCTTCCACGGGGGATCCTGGAAGGTACCCCCTGTGTGTAAGTGGGGACTGCTACATTCAAAATAAATGATGAGTTCCTACTAATCAATTAAAAAAGATAAACAGAAAAATAAACCCCACCTCAAAATGAGCAAAAGAAAAAATATGTCAGATAAGTATATAAAAATGTGTTCAACCTTAATAGCAATTAGGTAAAAGCAAATAAAACCAAAGTGAGATACTATTTTAAACTCATCAGATTGGCAAAATAAGTTGAACAAAGTACAGTGTTGAAGATGTAGTAGAGCATCAAGAACTTTCATGCAGGCTCGAGACAGCAGAAATTGGTGCCACTGCTTTGAAAAACAGTCTAGAGCTGTCCAATAAATCTAAAGAGGCTTGGAAGTTAACTTGTTTTTAAAACTACATATTAAAACAATAATAAAAATCAAGGTAATATCACCAAATTCAGAATAGTGATTGCTCACAGGAGGGAGGAAAAGATGGACGATACTAACACGAAGGGATACACAGGGGACTTCAATTGCATTATGTCCTGTCTCTTAAGCTGAGTGTGGATAATGGATTGATAGCTATAATAACAGATTGGAAGATGATAGATAGATAGATAGATAGATAGATAGATAGACAAGTGGATAAAGTATAAGGATAAAGTATTTCAATGAGAAAACTTAAGGAAACTAGTTATTTTTTAATTAGAAAGATTTGAGCATGATAATGGCAAAGATTAAAGAATGGATAGAAGAACAACACAGTTGGAGGACTCACAC
Source organism: Tonatia bakeri (assembly GCA_004024845.1). Lineage (NCBI taxonomy): Eukaryota > Metazoa > Chordata > Mammalia > Chiroptera > Phyllostomidae > Tonatia > Tonatia bakeri. The sequence goes on from PVIA01007514.1 coordinate 28,639, forward strand.
TTCCCAATTTCAAAACTTACTACAAAGCTACAGGAATCTAAACAGCATGGCACTAAGCATGAGGACAGAAATATAGAACAGTGGAATAGAATCAAGAGTCCAGAAATAAACCCATACATTTATGGCTAATTGATTTTCAACAGGAGTGCCAAGATTGTTCAATGGGGAAGGAATATTTTCTTCAACAAAAGTGCTGGGACAATAGGGTGTGCACATGCAAAAGACTGAGAATGGGCCTCTACCTCATATCATATACACGAGTCACCACAAAACGGATCAGAGGCCTAAATATAAGAGCTAAAATCACAAAACCCCTAGAAGAAAACAGAGATAAATCTTCTTGACCTCAGATCTGACAATGGATTCTTAGATATGAGACCAAAAGCTAGTGCAAGAGAAACAAAAGAATGGAAAATTATACTCTATCAAAATTAAAAATGTTCATGCTTCAAAGAACATTATAAACAAAATGAAAAGAAAACATAAAGAATTGAATAAAATGCTTACAAATCATACATATGATAAGGACCTAGTATCCAGAATACACAGAAACCTGTTAAAATGGAACTACAAAAAGATAAATAATCAAATTTTAAAGAATGGGCAAAGGACTTGAACAGACATTTTTCCAAAGAAAATACAGGAATAGCTAACAAGTATATGAAAAGATGTTTAACGTTATAAGTCATTCAGGAAATGAAAATTAAAACCACAATGAGGTACCACTCCACACCTACTAGGATGGCTATAAAACAAAACAATACCACACAAAGCAAACAGGAAAAAACAAACAAACAAACAAAAAACACTGGCAAGGCCATGGAGAAAGTGAACCTTCATATACTGCAGGCTGGCCAGAAAAATGGCTTAGTTGTTGTGTAAGATAGTTTGGTATTTCCTCAAAACATTAAATATAGTATTATCACATGACTCAGCAGTTCCACTCCTAGATATATATCCAAAAGAACTGAAAAAAAAAAAAGACTAAAAAAAGTACATGTCCAATCATGTTTACAGCAGCACTGTTCACAACAGCCAAAACACAGATATAGCCTACATGTCCATCAATTGACAAATGGGTAGATAAATAGTGGTATATGCACGCAATGAAATATTATTCACCCATGGAAAGCACTGAAGTACTGACATATGCTAAGATGTGGATATACCTCCCAAACATTACGCCAAGCAAAAGAATTCAGAAACAAAAGGTCACATGCTGTAAGAGTCCATTTATATGAAATCATAACAGATAAATCCACAGAGACAAAACATTGAATGTGGCTGCCAAGGGCTGGAGGAAAGAGAACAGAAAGAAACTGCTTACAGGGTAGAATGTTTCCCTTGGGAATAGTGGAAACACAAAAGACTGGGTAGAGGGAGAGACAGCACAACATCGTAAATGTACTAGCACACCGCTGAACTGTTCACTTCAAAATGGTTAATTTGATGTTATGTGCATTTTACCTCAATAAGTATTTAAACAAAAATTTTACAAAATCAATTTAAGAAAATATATGCAGCAAGAAAATAAGGATGAGGGATGCAGTCCGATTCTAAGGGAGTATAGGCATGAAGTCTACAGCCAGTGTTACCCAGTTTTGGCAAAGAGGAGAAACTGTGAAAATACAGGGCAATCCTACGTGGAGAAGAGAAAAATTGAGCGTTCACTTAAGGTGGCTGAGATGTTCTCAGTAAAATATAAAGTGCACATGTTAAGAACACAAAAGTATAGCGTGAGGTGGGACGATAAACAGAAAACACATAGTTTGTATCCCAGGACCCTTTCAAGTGCCATCAGGAAACAGATAAAGCTAAAACCTTCTGGAAGATGTGCAACTACACTAGTAACCAGAGAAAGGGAAATTAACACAATACCAGTACAACATTTTTCCTCATAGATGCAAAGAGAAATGATACTAACAGTGATCAGTGTTGAGGGTGTGGGAAAAGAGGTACTTTCAAATACTGCAGGCGCTTTTTCCAGCATGTATCTGGTAATACACACCATAAACCATGGAGGAGAAAAAGGCAGAATTCCAGTTCTATAAACTTATCCCAGGTCAGTACTAGGCAAATGTGCAAGGACACATGTATAAAGATTGTTTGTCAACAACACATCAGTACAAAAATGCCAAAAAGACTCATAGACAATAGCTGTGTGGCCATTAACAACAATGACTGAGATAGGTATTTGGTAATATGAAAGACACTCATGTCAAATTTCTTGTGAAAATGCATAATACAAAAAAATGCAAAGTGTAATTCTATTTTTACAAAAATTACTTTACATATGTAATTAAGTATATCTAATAATTATACTATGCATATTTTTAAAGTTTTACCTAAGTGATAACAGAATTACTTTTTCATACTTTATTTTCTTTTTTAAATTTTTTTATTTTTTTATTTTCTTAATCTTTCAATGATTGCAGTGTGCTTTTTTATCAGGAAAAAAGTCTCACCATTTTATCCATTTTGAAAGGGAAAAGGGACAAAGGCTAAGTAAATATTTGAACTGACATCCCTGTTTTGACAGCTTGAAAATAAGTCACTAGGAGAAAATACAAGGCAAAACCTACACATGGGGCTGATGCATATTTGTTTGCTTTTCTGAAAAACCACTAAAAGGATCAACAGTGACTTAACGGAAGAGAAGATAGTTGAGAAAATAAAGGAAAAGATGGGAGAAAGAAAAAGGGGAAGAGAAAAGAAGAAAGGAAAGGAGCCAGAGTTTACCAGGTCTTAGATGGTCTCAACTGGTTGTTTTACCTAAAAAATTCACAATGCTTAACACTGATAATAAAGTCGATGGATTAAATGTGCAGTTGAGCCAATACACTTTTCTGGTACCACATAGTTATTTCATGGGATTATTCTTTCACCTGGAGTGTCCTCACAATGCGACCTGGCGTCAGACATAAGCCTGACTCCGACTACACCACAAGTCCCTGGACAAGTAGACAAAAGAACTAACACAGCACTCTGAAAAGTAAACAGACAAATTGTGATTGAGAGTGAAAACTTGAAGAAGTAAAAACACGGGATGAACTGTACGGGACTTTTTGTTCGTTTTCTCACAACCTTTTGCCCCAAAGATGGGTCCCAGGTGCCGAGCTGCACTACATTAATGAGAAACCTGTTTTTCTGCACACAGGTAAGGGGTTTCTGTAAGTTGGAGTAGACAACTGTCCCCCAAAAAGATGCCCCAGTTCTACGTGCACAAGTATCAACCTAACCCCTGAGCTATACATGGAGAGTGCAGGCTCAAACCAGAACAGCAGACTGAGGAAATTGAACTGACATGTGTAATATTCAACGTAAGTTTCAAACTAACTGCTGAAATACATATGTGAGGAAAGATACAAATCAGCACAGCAAAGACTTACACTGAGATCTGAAATCTTTGCCCACAGGAAGCAGGTCAGAACCTAAGGCCTAAACCTCACCAGGTTGATTATCTAATAAAAGAAAACATCAACAGTTACCACAGGATTAGATTAAGATACAGTGTACACAGTTTACAATGGACAACTTCCAGCATACAATCTAAAACTAACAAAGAACAAAGGAAATGTGACCAATTCTTAATAGCAGTCTGTCTTGAGATGACCTGGATGTTGGAACTATCAGAAATTTTAAAGTAGCTATTGTAACTATGCTCCATGAGGTTAAAAAAAAATAACCATATGTTTGAGAAAAATGAAAATATAGAAATTGTTGTCATAGAAATAGGAACAAGAAAAATAATTTTTGCAACTAAAAGAAATCTAAAATTAAATAAAATGTATTTGATGACCAAGGCAGCAAAGCAGAAAGGAGGAAAGAATCACTGAACATGAAGATGGGTCAACAGAAACTATCCGATATGAATAACAGAGAAAAAAGATAGAAAAAAGTTGACTCACATCTTGGGATCTTTGGGATAAAATTTATAAATCCAATATGGTTGTAATTTGAGTTCCAGAAGCACAGAAGGAAGAAATTGAAGCAGAAAGGTTATCTAAAGAAGTAATGATGAGAAACTTACTAAGCTGGTGAAAGACATAAGTTTACAGATTCCAGCTCAGTGAACCCCAAACAGATAACTCAAAGAAAACCACATTAAACATGTCAAAAACAGACTGACAAAAACAAAGATAATGAAAAAATATAGAAAGTAGCTAGAGAAAGATAAGACATTACATACAGGAGAATAACAAATGAAATGATTATGAGTTTCTCTACAGAAATCATAGAGGCAGAAGACAATGTAACAATACCTTTAAATTGTTGAGAAAAAAGATGTATTGATCCAGAATTATATACTCAATAAAAATATCCTTTATAATAAAAGGTAAATAAAGACATTCTAGGACAAAGGAACACTAAGAAACCACCAGCAGACATGTTCTGTAAGAAAGCTAAGTTTTCCATACTGAAAGGAAAAAAACCCCAAAAGGAAACATGAAACTTTAGGAATAAAGGAAGAACAAGAGGAATGGTAAATAACCAGGTAAATATAAAAGAATACTGTTTTCTCTTAAGTTATCTAAAATGCATATGACTATTTAAAACAAAAAGTTTTAAAAGCCAATGGTGCAGTTTCCAATGTTCATAGACATAATATATGTAACTTAAACAACATAAAGTAACCAAGGAGGGGGTAGGTAAGGCTAGAATGTGTATGTTAATATAAATTAAACAGACTTCAAGAAGAAGAAAATTACCAAAGATAAATATGGATATTTCACAATGATAATTGTGTTCAGGACTGAACACAATTCAGTTGCATTGATCTATTTGACATTTATAGGCCATTCCACCCCTAGGTTTTCTTCTCAAGAGAAATGTAAACATATGTCCACACAAAGACTTTTATACAAATATTCATAGCAGCTTAATTTGTAATACTTGAAATAGCCCAAAACTGAAAACAACCTAAATGTCCATCAGTAAGTGAATGGATAAACAAATTGGGGTACACTTACACAATGAAACAATACTCAAAACAAAAAGGAAAGATTTGATACATATAACATTGACAGATACACACAACATTAACATCTCAAAATCACTATGCTGAGGAAAACAAATGAAGTATAAGGAATATATACCATATGATTCATTTATATAAAACTAGAAAGTCCAAAGTAATTTATAATGACAGATCAGTGATTGCCTGGAGATGGGGGTAGAGAGATTAGGAAAAGCGTACAAGGATACTTTGGTTTGTGATGAAAGTGCTTATTAACTTGATTATGTGATAGTTTTGCAGGTATATACATATGTCAAAAATGGATCAAATTGTGCACTTTAAATATGCCTAGCTCATTATACTTTAATTATACCCCAATATTAAGGAAAATAGTCTACCTATCCTAAAGACAGAGTTTTTGAGGCATGGTCTGAGCATAGGTCATTCACAAGAATTATCCAAGATTTCTTCAAAATGAACATCTTGGTCCCCATCCCAGACCTATGGAAGCTGACACTCTGTGAGCAGACATTTTACACAATCTGCGCAGGTGACTGATTACTAGACACACATCTGACCACTGTTTAAGATCGAGCTCAAATGCCACCTCCTCTATGATGCCTCCACTGATTTCACTGAGAGAGTTGCCTCTTCACATCTCCCAACACTCCACCTCAAGAATGGCACTCACGCTACCATGCTCTTACTACAGTCTTACCTTCCCTACTACACTTGAGGTTTTACAGAGAGAAATCACATTTATCAACTTTTGTTCCTTTTTTGTCTGGCACAGTGTCTCACACATACACAAGATGCTAAGTAAGGGAATGGCACGCCTGCTTGTAAGTAACACGAAGCTGGTACGGTCTTGGTTCATGCCATCTAAAAGTTTACCAACATAGGTCATTAACACTGAATCGCATAAGTGTATCTAGAGGCTCTAGAGATTGGCTACCAAACTGACTGGAACTAGATTTACACTGACATAGGAAAGAAGCATTAGGTATGCCAACTGGGCATCCAAGCAAAGTTAAAGTATACAACCCTTTACAAACAGGAACCTAACTTATTCTGGGGCGCACTCTCCAAATATCCCTGTCAACCATATTCCAACCTGAATGCAGCCAGGACATAGCTTGGTACATATTCTTCAGTCCCTCACTCCTCCCCTTCTGCCCACTGTCCTCTACTACAAACACCATATGGTGCTGCCATCATTCATTTTTATGCCTGCGTGTGCTGTGCTGTTGTCAAAGTCAAAGACACTTATTTGCTTTTCTATAGCCTTAGAAGGAATTCAAAAAATACCTGACAAACAAATGAACAAAATAAAAATGACTGTTCAAAACTCGAAAACTGTTATGTACATATTCACAAGTTTTCCCCCAAAAGAGTCAATTTTTAAATTTGAATGAACAGGTAAGGAAAGTGATTCCATTTTTTAAAAGTTATTTTCCACTGCAGAGCCTTTCCTACCTCTGCCCCTGGCCTATGTACAATCTTCTAAATTCCACAGGGGCTCAATAAATAAATTCCTTCCTGGCACAATCATGACCCATAATCACCCCTGGTGATGATTTTAGATGTTCATGCTCCACATGCTATCTGAACAGACATTAGCAGCCCGAGTCAACCCAGTTGGAAATAGGTGTGCAATATTCAGGGAACACCACACCTTACTGTCCTCAAAAAAACTCCTCAAAGAAAAACAACAATCACATTATGAAAACAGTCAACACCCACCTCATAATAATTAAATCTAAAAGTCTGAAAGCAATGGTAAAGACACTGTAGCTTAAAGAATTAAAGTAAAATTCCATAAGCTACTGGGAAGAGCCTTATCTTATTTTATACACAAAAACACATATATGCCATAATCAACTTAATTCTGCAACGAAGTGTTTTCATTGACTATTCAAACAGCAATTAAACCTCATGCACTCTGCCACAGGAGACTGTACACATGGCAGCACTGCCCTTCTTCAGGGCAGCAAATAACTACAGAACAGAGTCTTGTTTGTTTGTTTGTTTCATTTGGTTGCAGTTCTTTATTCTATGTGAGAATATATTTCTAGCCCCTTGCTACTCAGGTAGCACAACATCGTAACTAACTGTGGTCCCAAAGACTTGGGCAAGTCACATTACCACTGTCTAGCTATTTGATCCCGACTGCCTTTCCCAGGCTCTGTAAAACAGGCAGCTCTACCTCAGAGCCTTGTTATCAAAATTAAATAAAAGAAAGCACCTAAAGTAGTTAGTGAGATGCTGCATATAGCACCTCTGTAAGAATTTTAAAGAAGGAGAATCTACAACCATCAACTTTATTGTTTCTTGGACGTTCTATTTTAAAAGGCAAGTGATGGGAGGGGAGAAGAGGGAAGAAAATATAGGAGAATTAAAGGAATGAATTGCACATAATCTTCTCTGTGCCATCGAAACTCAGAAATAGGAAAATAAGCTGCAATCACGAATCCTGTCTGGGGTTAGTGACTTCCAGGCACACAGTTTAAAGATTTAACTACGTATGTCAGAACACATGAGAGTCTGAGAACACAGAGCACAGCTTTGTCGTAGTAACTTCAGCTCAAATAGCAAAGCCTACACGAAATTTTTCTAAAAGCATCTATTCTTCCTTTTCTTTAGTTTCTCTCTTTCGCACAAGATATTTAATTTAAATTTTATGTGTATACTTTCCCAGCAACTGAAAGCCATATCCTACCAACACTGTGAATCTCTCAAGCAGATTTTCATCTTAGATGTCGTCTTCTTTGGGGTTTTTTTTGGTCACTTTGACATTTCCTTCAAGAATACCTGACATGCTGATCTAATTATAGAACAGCAGTCTCATTAATGTGCACTAATGACTTGGAAACCTGTTTCAGATAACTATACTCAGCAAATTACTGTGTGAATAAACCTCATAAAAACCCATCAATGATACTGGACAATTACTAGGAAGCACAATTCCAAGTGACAGCTAATATGTAAGATGCTCATCCCCTGATTTACTTTCTTAGCTCTAGCCACTGACACCTAGCACTCCTGCGAGAACACCACCAAGGATTCCGTCAAACCTTTTGTCCACAAAACAAAACAGTCCCATTCATTTATTTTTGCTTTTACTTCCCTTGCCTTTGAAGCCAAATTCATAAAGTCCTCTCTAAGACCAACGTCCATAAGTAAGGTCCATACCAAACTTATGAATCTTATTGTTTCAGGTCTTATGTTTAGGTCTTTGATCCAACAGATATATGACAAGATACTCCCCTTCACTAGCTATTGGGGAAATGCAAATCAAAACCACAATGAGACACCACCTCATACCTATAGATCGGCTATTGTCAACAAGAAAATTAATAACAGGAGTTGGAAAGGTTGTAGAGAAAAAGGAACCCTTGTTCACTGCTGGTGAGAGTATAAACTGGTACAGCCACTATGGAAAACAGTCTGGTGCTTCCTCAAAAATTTAAGAATTGAGTTACCGTATGACCCAGCAACCCCTTTTCTGAGTATCTACCCCAAATTTTTGAAAACATTCATTCCTAAAGATTCAGAGATAGGCAAAGCAGATTTACAGTTGTTTGTATGGAAAAATATATGATACAAAAATAAATAGTAATTCAAGAATAAACTCTGTTTCACTTACAGCTGTAAACCTTCTTTTGCCCACCCCTGTATATGCACCCCTATGTTCATTACAGTATTATTCACAGTGGGCAAGACATGGAAACAACCAAAAAGTCCTTCAATAGATGATTAAATAAAGAAGATGTGGTGCATACACACACACACACACACACTCACACACACAACGGAATATTATCCATAAGAAAAGACTGAAATGCTGCTGTTTGTGACAGCATGAGTGGACCTTGAGAAAATTATGTGAAGTGAATAAGTCAGAAAGAAAAAGCCGAGAACCATATGATTTCACTCATCTGTGGGAAATAAAACTGAAAGCTACAAATAAACAAACAAGTCAAAAACAACAACAAAAGTTCATAGACACAGACAACAGTATGGTGCTTACCAGAGGGGAAGCGGGGAGGAGGAGAAACAGTAAAGGGTAAGGGAGGCCAAGCACGCGGTGACCAAAGGAGATCTGACTTTGGGTGGTGAGCACACAACGTACTACATAGATGATGTATTACAGAATCACACACTTGAAACCTATATAATTTTATTAGCCAATGTCACCCAATAAATTTAATTTAAAAAATAAAAATATGAAATAAAATGAAAGCAAAAATAATAAATAAAATAAAAACAGAAGTATTTTAAGTTAGTTCCTGTTCAAGAAGAGATTACTGTGTTTTTCGGACCACAAGATGCACCTAGGTTTTAGAGGAGGAAAATAGGAAAAAAAATTTTGAAGCAAAAATGTGGTAAAATATTTAATAACATAAATAACATAATATTTCATCAATGTAAATGTAAAGCTACATCCAGACTATAAGACGCACCCCTCTTTTGCTCCCAAATTTGGGGGGAATGTGCAGACTGAAAAAAATGTGTTAAATCTTTCATAGTTGCTCTCAGTAGTTTTTGTTTTCTATTAAGACATGCACACATCTGTTAAGCAGATTTTCATTTCTTAGCACCCCCGAGTTTCCTGTTCCCTCTAAAATCAATCACTCAATCTATATCAGAGATACTGAGATGACTAAAATCAGAGATAACCTAGTTCCAATTGGTCAAATACAAATAATTTCTATGATAAGCACAACAACCTCTGTTCACATATTTCCCATTAAGGGGACTCCCTGTTAATAAATACCTCTAATCATTTGAAAAAAATTTTAAATTATCAATTAATTTTTACTGAATGTTTACCATGTGCCAGACCCTGTGCCAAGCATGTTATATGTAGCACCTACGTTAATCTTAATACTAAAACCTTGAGGGAGTGTTCCCATTTTAACTATGGAAACATCAAGACTCTCAGAGGTTAAACAGCTTGTCTGAACCACACAGCTGTCAAGTGACAGAACTCAAGCTCGGGCCACAAAACTTTTACTCACAGGCCTTAATTTGCAACCTCTGTGGTCCCTCTTCTCTAATACAGATCAACAGGTATTTGAAAACTATCTCCAAGAAGCATTTGGCAGTCTGCTGGGCTTTCCCCAAAGCCTTCCTAGAAAAACTAGAGAGGAATCTGAGAGCTGATAGGTCCAAGCTGTGCAGAGGGAGGCTACCTAAGAGTAAGAAGGAAAGGCCAGGCCTCCAGTCTCCCAGTCCAAATAACACAAACCCCTGCACTTTCACTACCACCTCATCCCCTCTGTCTCACCCTACCCTTATTCTCTACTCCCTTAGCCTTATCTACAGTCTATGCACAATTCTTAGTCACCAAGGTGGACTACCCTTCTCCGTTCACCCACAGGAAGCCCTCTGATCAACCCTGAACCAGAGTCACTGCCCTCCAACACACAGAACAAATGTCCTTCTATAGGAGCCGGGTGGGGGACAAGGGGGAGAGTGCACTTGGAGAAAGGCATCACTTCCTGCTCCATTGCCCTGCTTGCTTGTGCTCTGAGCCTCTCCTCAAATGCACACTCTCAAATGACCTCCCATAGAGGATTTATACTCTGAAAAAATGTTAGAGATTCAGACAGCGACTTTTTCAATGTTTTGTTTATTTGTAATATAAAGACTCTTCTAAACCATTTTAATTAGTAGTTGTTGATAAATGACTTATCACTCTGAAACATTCTTATATTTTTGATATCCAGGTATTTAGGCACTATTCCATCTTACAAAAATCCCTATCTGTACTGATTTTTAGATGACTTCAAATCATCTTCTAATGATACTTCATTAGAAGCAGAGCTTAAGATTGGCAAAGGTGAACAGGTGACAATAACTCTGCCAAATATAGAAGCGAGGATTAGTATACATTTAGATTAAAGAGATATTTTTGCAAGATTTCCAATAAATAAGTTAATTTATATACATAATTTTTTTTCCTGGTTGACTTAGGAGTTTGGGAGGGGTTCTGTTTATTTTTTTTTAATTTAAGTATGGATAACTCTTTTTTTAAAAAACCCAGAGCTCTGAACTTAAGTTTAGAAATAATCATTTTTAGTAAGCAATGGTCCTGCAGAGAAGAGGTGGAAAGATCTTTCTCAAGTACCTATAGATATAGATAGAATTTATACAGAGACCAGTCTTCTTACTTGTCTTCCATCAGGTGGCACTGCCAACACTGAGGACCTCAAACAACTGAACATCATTGCCTAAGGATTCTCATATTGCATTTTATTGTATGTATGATACATCTGCAATATGAACAAAAAAGGATTATACATTGGCTTTGTTCTTAAACAGTTCAGAAGACAAATGACACTCGTGTGACATGCACCAAAAACCAGTGGGGCAACTAAAAAGCAACACACCAACAAATATGAAACAGCAAAGCACAAATCCAACGACTAAGTGCTACCAAGAAAAATCTCCAAAACAAAGAACCATTACAAAATCAGGTGGGAGAGATTAAGTTCTTCCAGAGTTACTGTGTAGAGGTAAGTCTGGAGGGCACTAAGAGGAAAGATGGTGGGATTAACGCTATAAAAAGATGCAAATGCATATGTAAATAAAAGTATGTAGATGAGGTTAAATGAGAGGAATTTGTTTTTAAGAGAGCCTGTAAATAAAAAGTTGGATTCCTTTCTACCTGAATTTACTAATTGTTGCTCCATCACTCCACAGCCAAGGACTTCTAGCCATTCTCCGTGGAAGTTGATCTCCATCTCGAAGGAAGGGTGAGTGAAAGGGAAGTAGCAGTCTACCCATCTAATGTCCAGATCTGCAAAGATGCCAAATAAAAAGTGTTAAAAGGCACTCTACCCTTTCTTGTGGTCAAATTTATCCTTTAGCTAATGACACCAGTTTCTACACTCTGAGTAAAATAAAGAGCAAATAAATTAATTTGCAACATGATAGGTGCAGGCAATAAATCTTAAAACTTGTAAAAAACTGGGTATGTCTTTTTCAATATGAAAAGCACTTTGTGCAGTTCCAGGACCCCCTAAAACTGAATCAATCACCTGTTAAATCCCTGAAACTACCTGGCAGAAGAAAAATCAGATCAAGATCACAGGAAAGCAAGTAATTCTACTAGTTTCTTTAACTGAAAATGGCATCTTTTCAGAGTTAAAGAAAAAATATTTTATTATATTGTCCTTCCAACTTGCATATCAACAATATGATCAATTTAGAATAATCAACTTTCAGTTTTTTAAATACATGTATATATTAATTTTTTAGTTAAGTTTATAAGAGCTAATAAAATATTAAAATAAGGTCAACTAAATTTAAGTAAAACATTTAAAAAGTCAAAACTTTTTTTTCTACAGATGATTAATAAACATACTTTTAAGGAAACAAAGTACATGCTAAATGCTAGAATGAATTTCTCAATAAGCAATCGTAAGTGTGGTACTGTAAACAATGATATTATTCTTTAACAAAGGAAAAGACTAATGAACTCAAAACAAAGCCTGCAAAGTGCAGAGGTTGCTAAATGCAGAGAAACCGGACGAGACGGTCACTCCGTAACTAGATGACCACTGTGAGGGACCACAAAAAAAAGTGGGCACAGGGCAAATCACCAATGGTCTCCACCCTACATTCCTTTCTCTCCACGAAACGATCTTTCTCTTCTTTGAGGCAACACTCCTGAATGTGCCCATCCATGGTGACATGCCCTTTTGTGAATTTAAAATACTGTGTTTCCTCATCCAAGAATATTTGCATTTTAAGCCTAATGAAGATCAGAATGTGAAAAAAATAGAAATAATACCAAAAATAGCTTCCATTTATTGTGCACTTACTATGCCTCTATCATTTCATTTCACAGATAGGGAGAAAAACTAGTAGAAAGACCGAGCGTCCTGCCTAAAGGCATACAGGCAGCAGGTGCTAAGTTACACCCAGGCCAGCCTGACTCCAAAATTCCTACTCTTGACAATTAAAACATTTCCCTTCCCATCAAACAAGATATTTCAAGAATCCAAAATCAGGTGAGAATGAAATTATGAGACACGGAGACCTTTCCTATCCCCCAAATTATTGTGCAGAAGATAGATTTTCCTTTTGTTGTTCTATTTTAGTTGCATTTATTTTCCCATTTCCCTGCTGTCTAAGGCAAGTGAATAACTAGTTTCTGTTCATAATAACAATACAATATTTCCCCCTTTTACCACGCATGTGGTATAATAAACAAATATTAAACTACACACTTAGTGTCGACTTTAATAAATGCTGACATATGCATACACTCATGAGACTGTCACAGTAAGTACAATGAACATATTCATCACCCCCAAAGTTTCCACATGCCCTTCCACAACCCCACCTACCTGCCCATCACCCCTCCCTCTCTCTTCTCCTCATCCTCATCCTCCCAGGCAACCACTGCTGTCCTCTCTGTCACTATAGATAAGTGTGCATTTCTCAGAATTCATAAAAGTGGAATCATACAGAATGTACTCTTTTTTCATCCCACATAATTAAGATTCACCTATGTTGTTGTATATATCGACAGTTCGTTCCTTTTCATTACTAAGTAGGTTTTGCCAGCACTTTTTTCTAATTGGGAAAAAAAGCCTGCCCTGTTGCAGGCCAATGGGAGAATGTCTAGAGGTCCCCTGAGTCACCCAGACTTTTCTACACAGACTGGGTGTAGAGCAATTGCTGATTCACCGTTGCAGTCTGGGGAGAAAGTATCTGTACACCTGTGTGACAGTCCGTCTTTGGGAACAAGAATCCCCTACCCATATTCTTATTAAAAATCTCCAGAGATAATCCTGCTGGCAAACAGAAATGTGTGATGCACTGGGATACAGAACTGAGTGCAGAAGGACTGGCGCACAACAATTTCCATCATTCTTCCTGGTAACTCTTGACAGGTAAGTATAAATCATATTCTGAAAACAATTTATAAAAATGAATTTTGTGTACATGGCTTTTTATACTTAGCTCAAATTTTACCAAAAGCAAGAGGAGGACTCAAGGTTTAACGTGATGATTTCGTCATCACACAATTCAACATCACCTGCGTGCCTGAAACATAGTTAGGTAAGCTCAGCAAAAATTAATTTTCTTTATATGTCCTTATTTTATTCCTTTGGACAGTCTAAATAAAATAGCATAGTTTATATAGCGTTATCTCACACTTGTAAAACTTTAAGTTTCCCCTAGTCAAAGAAAAACAATTTGAGACTTTAATAAGCCCTCAAAATAATCACAAGTGTTGATTACAGTAGTTCTATTATCAGTGTCTATTAAGACCAAACTAAATCCCTACTGCATAGTGTGAGGGAGGCTGAACCTCCCTAGAAACAGAACCCATCTGAGCAGCTGGTACATCAAAGCACCAGCACTGAAGTGAAAAGTGATGTGACAATCTTGCCCCTGCTCCAGAAACCTTCTTTTACTGAAGGGCTTTTTCTTTACCACTTACAAAACTAGAAAAGATTGTAACATTAAATTAAAATTTTTAAATATTGAATAAATTCTTAAGATAAATTTCCCATGTGTTAGTTGCATGAACCCTTACTCGTCTTTGGGTTAAGGCCTCTGCCACCAGGGCGCTTGGTTTCTTCTTCTACAATCCTACAGGGGCTCACTCAGTAGCGATGAAAGGTTCATTGCTCCACCCTAAAAAGTATACCCAGGAAAGCAGGAAAAGGCGGGGAAGTTAGTCAAAGTTTTTCAGAATGCATGAAGATGGTTAGTATTAATGGTTTGTGGAATAGAACTCATTGATAATGTCACCGAAAATATGAGAGAAGACAGCTTGTCAAAACTTTTGTCTAAGAAAACTGGGAAGTTGTTTGGGGTTTTTTTTTTTTTTTTTGGAACATTTTTATTTATTTATTTATTTATTTTAAGATTTTTTTAAAGATTTTATTTATTTATTTTTAGAGAGGGAAGCAAGGGATAAAGAGAGAGAGAGAGAGAAACACCAATGTGCGGTTGCTGGAGGTCGTGGCCTGCAACCCAGGCATGTGCCCTGACTGGGAATCGAATCTGTAATACATTGGTTCGCAGCCCCGCAGCCCAAGCTCAATCCACTGAGCTACGCCAGCGAGGGAGAACTGGGAAGTTTTTAACCCTTTTCACTTCCTCAGATCTTCTGCTAAAAGTTTCCATTTTAAATCTATATGACCCTGCAATGAATGTCAAATCCGTGAACCATCTATTTTCTTTGTTCTACTACTTTAAAGATACCTTCAGTTCTTAAATTCTGTTTTCTTCACATAAACAGGCAAAAGCCAAAATTCCATTTTTGAGAAGCCTGTATATCCATTTCAAATATAAGTCATAATTATTTCTAAGCCAAGTATATTAATGTGCAATTTTTGCCAAAGACCAATTCTTTTATACATTCTAACAATTTAAATTTCATTCACACTGACACAATAACAGCAATTTTTTTTAAAATCTCTGGTAATGGAATTATTTACTGAATATTTTTATATAATCCCCAAAATATGTTTTCATCTTGTTTTCATCCTATAACCTCAATACAGTAAGAATAATTATAGCAGGTTAAAAAGCATCTTGATACGCATCTTGTATTAAAACATATGATACTGAGTAATCAGCTCAAAACTCTATTAAGTATGGTTTATTTCACATGTGAAGTATCAGGAATCACTAAAACAAATCCACTAAAAATATGTATTTTGTGTAATACATTAACAGAGGGGATTTTTTTACAAACATATCCAACTATGGATTCATTATGAATTAGACTAACCTCTTATTGAGGTAATAGAGGAAAAATTAAACACACATGTATTATATATATCTAATGAAAAATAATGTCAAAGTGCTTTCTTTTGTTTTTCTGTTTGCTTGGACATAGAAATTTATTAAACCATATTCACAAATGAAGCTCAGAGCTTTGTAAAAATTGCCTTAGAACTCTGTGAGATTACAACCAAGAACCTAGAGCCAAGTAGAAGGAAAAGCACCTTAGAACAAACCAAACCTAGATTCACATCTCAGATTTCTACCTTTTTCCCTACAAAACCATGGAAGGGTTAATTAACCCCTCTGAGCCCCTGCTGCCTCATTCCCCCACTGGGTACAATGGCAGCTATTCCACCCAGTAGTTCTGAGTAAAGAACCCACAGGAGCCCGCTTTTTCTCAGAGATCCTCTTCAGCATTTGAGGTCCTGTCTGCTTTCTCTCCTGGGTGAAGATGCTGAGTTTGTTCAAGAATGAGGAACGGCCACAAGAAGCATTTCCTCAGTTGGGACCTCAAAAATGATTAGTGAAAATTCCTTCAGGATAGCAATGTGAGCCCAAATTGAAGAGGTGCATAGGAACTCCACTTTGGCAGGATACTACCTACCCCTGCCTGCCACAGAAAATCAGGGGCCAGGAAAGGCAGCACCGCATCTTGTCCACTCCATGTACCAGCCTCTGGACTTCCTGACCCTTGGCGAGACCAATCAGGGGCTTAATGCAGGGGGGTGTCTGAGTGTGTGTGTGTGGTGGGGGCTGCGGGAGTTGAGAGGTTTCTCCCCACCACTCCCTGACTCCCATGCAATGTTGCCGTGCCTAAGCACTCTCACACATTATAAATATTGAATAGATGTCATTCCATCTGACCTCCAATTCACTTTCATGATAGGTCTTATATAAACATAATATAACATTTCATTTCCCTGACTTGTTGACACATTGAGGGGCCCTTCCTGTCTCCCATAACCCTTATATTTAAAGATGAGACTTTGCTATCAGAACCACCTCCCAGAGTTGTGAAAGGCTGATGGTCCAAACTATTGCATACACCAGTAATTTTAGATATTCTACCAAGGATACTCTCTGCTGAAGCAGAAAGCTTTAAAAATTGACTATACAAATATACAATTAATCACTGCTGTTGTGCATCCAATTTTTAACAGGTTTCCCCTCCACTGGCACCAGAGAAATAGGTGAATATGGCGCCCTGATCCCAGTACTGCTACTTGCACTTTCTGCAAAAGGATACATGTCACTGTACAATGATAGGGCATCAGTGAGAAGTCTCACATCCCTATCTCTGTCCCACCCCTCTTCTTCTGGACCTTTATAGGTAAACTTCTAGAGTTTCCTTTTTGTTGACAGATGTAAGCAAATGCAAACATGTAGCTGTTTTCCGTCCTTTCAGAGGTACAGGATAGCATACTCTGCATATTATTCTGCACCATGTTTTTATTCACTTAATGACATGTTCTAGAGGCCTCTTCATCCGAATACATACAGCATCTCCTCATTCATGTTCTCACTCCTTCATGGTGTTCCATCACGTGGCTATGCCATGTTCACAGAGGAAGTCCTTACTGATATATATTTGGACTATATCCAAGTATTTTGCTATGAAAAATGACACTGCAACAAAGTAGCCTGATGGGTCAAAGAGTAAACACTTTAATAATTTTAATAAACATTGCCAAAGTGTCTTCTGTAGGAACTGTGGAATTTTATACTCCCATCATAAAGGGAGCAAAGGCCACACAACTAACTGGTGAGACAGTCAAACTAGAGCTCGGTCCCAGGTGAAGGTTCAGTGCTCGGCGGATACAAGGCCACCCAGCTTTACCTCCACACACAGCTCCCCCTTATGCTTAACTGAGCACCCATGGACAAGATTCCCAGATTCCTGCCGTCTTCTTCATCCTTGATGTCTTTCTGCATCTCTTGCCTCACCTCCAGCACAGGAAATGAGTGTCTTCGGGACTGAGTACCTGCACGGCTGGCAGTTATGAGGAAGAGGAGGAACAGCATAGGCCTGAGGCACCCATGTGGAGCTATGAACACTGATTCCATTTCCAAGGCCCACCTCACAAGTAGCATAAAGTCATTCACAACTAACAATTCATTCTCTACCCACAGCCTTACAAACCTGGCAATGTCACCACTGTGACTCCTTAACACGCCGTATATACCCTACACATCCGCATAGCCACGTACCCTTGAGTCCAGTACTGCAGACTTCTAAGAGGAATGAAATCATTCCAACTACAAAGTTAATGCTAAATACCATCTTTTCCCTCTCATAGTGGGAAAGAGGGTAATAAAATCTTCTTGTGTGGGACTTCCATAGCACACGGTAGATGTCAGCACTATTTCAGTCACAATGACTCCCTTTGCTAAGATATACACAAAGTAATCAAGAAAAAGAAAAGACTAGCAAATTCTCTCGCCATTGGCAATATTGTAATTGATGCCACCATTTAGTCCTCTGATGTGTTAAAGCATTATTTCAGGCTGTTGCCCTAGGACTCAAACACACAGGAATCTTTTTGACTAAGGCTTGGATCATAAGATATTATCATGTCTCCACCTCACAATGGGGTTACAAATGGAGTGCAGCACATTTTAATAGCCCCTCATTAAAAATCTGGGCACAGTGTCCAAGGCACTAAAATATGAAAGGCTGATGATAACAATACATGATAATTATCACTTTTCCCATTTTACGGATTAAGGAACCATGGCTGAAACAGTTTATGTATCTAACCTAAGTTTACATAGCTAGTAAACATCAAGATCAGAATTCAAAACCAGGTATGTCAGAAAACACAGCCCTAGGCTGCCCTCCACTGGAACAGACAATGAAAAGTAAAAGTCCAAGACGGCACTATCAGTCTTCCTGTTTTTCTAACACATAACAGTTCTGATAAAAAAAAAAGAGAGAGAGAGAAACAAAAAGGAATAATCTAAGTTCAAAATTTAAGACAAATACCTCCACAGGCCCAAACAGAACAGAAACACAAAACGGTGAGACAAGATAAGGCACAGGGTTGCTGGGCTCAAAGTCCAAACCCAGGAAGAGGAGCCAGGCGCTTGCCTTCTGCAGGATACCATACTGTTTGTTGGCTTTGGATCTGAGGGAGGTTAAAAGGCTGAAGTCATGCACTGGGATGAAATAAAGTTACAGGGTGGTAAAAGAAGGAAGGCAAAATTTGTCACCATCACAGCCTGGGGTTGTAACACTGAAAAACCATAGGCTTAGAGATCCATGCCACAGGCATTGGATCTGCCCCAAATAAGGGCTGGTCACTACATTTGCCAGATCCCTGTAAAACCTTTGGTCTGGATTTCAAGCTTATCGAGCTGGGTGAAACCAACTGCAAATCCCCAAAGGGGAAAAATAAGCAAAGCAAGGTAGGACAGGAGGGGAAAAAACAGAGAAAGAGAGAAAAACAGACAAAAATCTTCTACCAAATATGACTTTGCAAACAAAAATTTCAAAATATATGAATGAATCTCATGCTAAGACAGCCGACAAAACCAGCAATTGAACAGGAATTCACTCCAGATGAAATTAATTTTATAAAACCACCTGAGAATTTTTAAATAAGTATGCTTCAGATACCCTAAGAAATACATGAAAGCACAAATCACCGATGTGTATAAAAAAATAGTAAGGCAATCCTTCTATAAACCAGATCCACACAATGCAGCTTTAGCGTTTTATCCATCTCCCAATCAAATTCTGCTTTGAGAAAAAGAACACTAGCTACTAGTTTCAAAGAATTCCTGTCACAAACATTAAGCAGTATCAGGAAAGAAGTCAAGGAAAGTGATGAGAGAGGGATAAAAAAAATAAAAAAAGAAGTGAGTTAGAAAACAAAAGGGAGAGATGTAATGGAAAAATGGGAGGAAAAAAGCGTCTAAAAGAAGGGCAGTCAGTGTCAAATGAGAAGAGACTTCCATACATGGACAAGATGGAATAACAAACTAGTTCTACTCTTCCACATGAAAAACAAAAATAAAAATTTAAAATAAAAAAAAAAAAAACAGGCAATATCCATGCAGCAATGCCAGAGAAGACACTGTACCTTAGGTAACCAAGGACACGGGTCCCTGAGAAGTGCGCCCCTAACACGGCCCCAGGACGGAAGGAGAACACGAGAGCCAGAGCCTTCCCAGGCTGGGGAGAGAGCTGGGGGTCTGGGCAGGACAGGGGAAGGACAGAAGAGAGCTGCGCAGGGCGAGGACTCTGAAGATTTACAGAAGATAGCCTTATAGAATTCAACTGAATACAATCAGTGCACATGTGATGAAGAAACTTCCTGAAACCAGGGAACACACCACAGAAAAGGACCAGAGGAAATAATGCTGAGCATTCACAAAGACCAAGAATAGTGCCACTTCCCAACAGCCCAGTGGAAAACCTCATAATTCATAAGTTATCAGTTACTGAAGGGTTTTATATCAGTTATGAGAAAAACTAACCTCAGTCTAAAATACTATACTGGTCCTACCTCATACAGCTTTTAAAAGAGATTCAAAAGGATGAAAGTATTTCTAACCAATCCCAGAATAAAGTACATGAACATTATCTTAGGAATACAAAAATATCTAATATATTACAAGGTAAAATTAACAATGCCTGGCACCCTATAGAAAATTACCAGGTATGCAAAGAAACAAACAGAGAAAAATAAATAGCAATTCACCCGGAAATGACACAGATGACAGAGCTCATGGAAAAAGACATTAATATACACATAATAATGGTATCTGATATATTCAAAAAGCTAAAGGAAAGAGTAAAGATATTAAGAAGAGCTATAAAAGATATAAAAAGACACTAATTGAAACAAATAAATGACATGAAAAAGAAACACTGGATGGAATTTAGCACATTAGACATTACAGAAAACATGATTATGAATTTGAAGATTTAGCAATGAAAACTATCCAAAGTGATTGCTTTTGTATTTACAAAAGGAAAAAAGTGACTGAAAGAAAGTAAACAGAGACTAGTGAACAGTAGCAAAGTCTTAAATGGCCAAATATATATGTAATTGGAGTCTCTAAATGAAGGAAGTGACAGAAAAAATATCTGAAGAAATAATTTCCCAAAATTTTTCAAATTTGATGCAAAATATAAACCCATATATCCAAGAAGCTCAACCAAACCAAGCTGCAAGAAATCTGATAAAAACTACACTTACACAAGTCATAATCAAATTGTTTAAAACCCATGACAAAGAGCATATTTCAAAAATAGTCAAAGAGAAATGAAACATTATGCACAGAAGAAGAAAGGCAAATGCAAGGATGACAACAGATTTCTCACAGGTACAACGCAAGTAAGAAGAAAGAGAGAGAGAATCTTTAAAGAACAGAAAGAAAAAAAACTGTCAATATGGAATTATGTACTCGGCAAAAATATCTCAAAAATAAACACAAAACAAAGACTTTTTTTTTTTCCAGATATGCCAAAGCTGAAAGAATTCACTGCTAAAAGACCTGTATTACAAGAAATACGACAGTCCTTCAAGCAGGAGAAAAATAACATCAGCTGGAAACCTAGACAAAGAGCTGGAAATGATAATTACCTAGGTAAACATAAGACTTTTTTCTAATTGTGTCTCCTTAAAAGCTAATCAACTGTTTAAAAAAAATAACCAAAATGTATTTAGGAGTTGATAACATATATAGAAATGAAATATATGACAACAATGAGCACAAAGGCCTCAAAGAGACATATGAAAGTACACTGCTCTAAGGCTCTTATACAATACATGAGTGGTATATCACTTGAAGACAGATTATGACAACTTAAGATGTATACTATAAACAATAAAGCATTCATTCCGATAACACCAAAGAAAGTTACAGCTAATAAGGCAAACAAAGTAGATAAAATTAACTGGTAAAAAAATATCCATAATGAATCCAAAGAAAGCAAAGTTAAGAAGAACAAAGAACAAATGTGACAAACAGAAATAAACAGCATAATGGTAATTTCCACCCAACCACATCAGTAATCACTTAAATGGAAATAATTTGATTGAAACAACCTGAAAAAGACAGAGTTGAAACACTTTAACTGATTCCAAGACTTACTAGAAAGCTACTATAAGAAAGTATATTACATCAAGATAGACAAAAACTAGATGAATGGAACAGAACAGAATCCAAAACTAGACCCAAACATATAAGACTGATTGATTTTAGACAAAGGTACAAAGGCAATTAAGTAGAAAATGGATGGTCATTTTAAGAAACAGTTTGGGAACTGGATATCTGTATGCAAAAAAACTGTAATCCATATCTCATACCATATATAAAAATTTTCAAAATATACAAAAAGACCTAAATATAAAACTGAAAATTGTAAAACTTCTAGAAAAAAACAGAGTACAAAAATATCACCTTTGATTAGGAAAGATTTCTCTGAAACCACACCAAAAACAAAATCCACAACAGAAAAAAATATTTAATATGGTTCATCAAAATTAACAACATATGTCCTTTGAGAGATCCTGTTAAGAGAATGAAAAGACAAGACAGACTGGAGAAAATATTTGCAAATTACATATCTGATAAAAGACATATCCAGAATATATGAAGAAATTTCAAAAATCAATAATAGGAAAACAGACTTTTTTCAATGAGCAAAAATGTGGGCCCTTCACCGAAGTAGGTATATGGATGGCAAATACCCACATGGTGCTCAGCATCGTTAGTTATTAAGGACACGTAAGTTAAAATCACAGTCAGATCCCACTACACACCCTATCAGAAGAGCTGCAATGAAAATGACCAGCCACACCGTGTTGGCAACCATGGCGAGCAACTTCTGCTCTCACTTACCAACAGTATAAATGTAAAATGGATCAATCTCAAAATAATCATGCTGAGTCAAAAAAAGCCAGGCCAAAGAAGAATATATACTGTAGGATTCCATTTAAATATATCTAGAAAACACAAACTATAGTGACAGAAAGCTGATCACTGCTTTGTTAGTTTGGTAGGAAGACATGACAAAGGGGCACAAGGAAACTTTTGAGGGTAATAGATCTGTCCATTACCTTGATTGTGGTGATTTTATATGTATATAAATGTCAAAACTTAAACTGTGTACTTTAAAATGTTTAGCTCTTTTAAAAAATAAGCAAACATGCTCAGCCTAATAAGCACTTTTCTTAATTTGCTGGATTTTGTCATAGGGAAGTCAACAGTGACCTCAGCAGAACAGTTAAAATCAACAAGAGCTGGGTCCAGCCGAAACAGAAAGGAACGTGTAACAAAGCACGGCTTCCAGAGAAGGAAGGAAAGAAGGTTTAATGATGACATTTGTTTGTTTGTTTTATTTGGGGATGATAAAGTTTAGAAGGCATTTTAAATTGATAATTGAGGAAATAATGAAATGGGAATCAAGAAGAATGGGATCAAGAGGCCAGGTAAACACAAAGTTCACACCTAGTCACTTAAATTTCCTTAATAAAATGGACGAGCTTATCCTGCGACAGCGACTAGGAGTGCTGAGGCTGGTCATGAGCTGAAATGACCGAGGAAGGGGTTCGTACAGTGAACTGGCCAAAGATAAGAAGCAAGATCGTACTGACCCTGGCCTGGCTAAGGCGGCAGATTATTGAATACAAAATCTGAGCAGACAGGAAAAAGCAGAAAAAGTAGATTTGGGTATCAAGTCAAGGTTAGGTCTTTCCAAGGTTAAGTGTTGAACAAATGAGTTTTTCAAGGTTAGGTGTTTAACAGCTGAGCTGGGCAAGTCAGGGGTTCAAAGGACTTAGAGTGATTGATAACAGAATTTAGATGACCTCGCCTCACTATCTAGCCCTTTTTATAACGCTAGGCCTAGAAGACGCCAGAAGAGAAATGACAGAATGAATAGAGAAATTGAGTTTTCGATAAACCTAAGAAGAAAAGGAAATTCCTCTCTCCCATAAATCTTAACGTTTTCTGGGTTACCGTCTCCAACCACCCGAAACACTAATACAAGTAGACACAGTGTGCAACAGGTACAGTTCCTGGCCCAGTAACCGTCTTGATACAGTGCCCCTAAAATTTTAAGCTGTTCATACTTTTTTCACTGTTCGTACCTCAAGACCCAATAAATTTGTTTTATTTTAACATAAAACTTCAACAATTTCAACTTATTTTTTTAAGCAGGAAACCTATCTGCTATACTTTCCCCAACAGCCATAAAATCATGGACTTTGGGGTTCTTAAATGTATCCCAGTTCAATTAATTCAACCATTGCTGCCTGAAGCTCTCTCCCAAGAGGTTTCCTTCTACCAGCACCTTAGACCAGAGAGATCAACTCCAGCACGTTACTTTCTCCATTCACCAGACAGTGAAGAAAGTGGGCCTTACGTCTCTCTTCTTCTGACTCCTAAAGTGAATTCCTATTCCCACTGGGCACCTCTACAACGCAAGACACTCCCGTCCCCGCTTCAGAGCTAGTGATCGCAAGGCTCGGAGAGACGGAGCACGTCAGCCAGCTTCTACCTGACCGTGTAGCCTGCTCACACTACACTCAGGGCGGTGCACGGGGCAGCTCAGCACCGCCTGAACACAGCCACTGCTTCGCTGCTCCACTGCCTAGGTACTGTCAGAGAGACCAGCCTCTCCAAATCAGACACCACCAGAGAGCTCAAAAGATCTGATGTAAAAATTATTCAACATGCTGAATTTTTTTTAATTTGTCAATTTTAGGAACAAAGTAGAACTAAAGACCATAAACCTTATTATTATTCTCAACCATTTCATTTGATTTATGTTTTTTATAATTTTTTTATTTTTCAACGATAGTTGACATACAGTATTAGTTTCAGGTGTACAACACAGTCTTTAGAAATGTATATAACTTAAGATCACTTCATATACATTAACAGGGATTCAAGGATACAGAAAAATATGAAATGATATGGAAAAACTCCTGACCAGAACAACACTCACAGTACAGAGCCCAGAAATGTTCTAGTCTAATAGGACCATATGGTCCCTGTGGAGGCTGGGTTGACAAACAGGTTAATTTGGGGGAATCCACAGGTTTGGAAGCAAGAGGGCTGCAGCAGCTTGGGGCAGAGGGAGAAGACAAGGAACTGCAGTCAGGCCCAAAAAAGGCTTAACCTGAGGGCCAGAACTCTGGAGTTGAAACAGCTCATCAGAATTGCCCCTGGATAGGGTGACACAGTGTTTGGCCAAAATGCTGGGCCTTAATGTTCCTGCCGCAGCCAGTCTTTGGAGGTGGGCAGCCCTAGCAAGGGCACATCCTTAAGCAAGAAGGCTGCCCACAGGGGAGGCAAATCTCCAACTGGCTGACAGCTGGAGGCCACCTGCATGCCCACCGGCAGGGTGCTTAGAAGGCACCCTGGGAGCTGCATCTCAGTGACCACCACAAGCCTTTTTTTTTTTTTTTTCCAGATTTTTGCCCATTTTTAAAAGGATTTTATTTATTTACTTTTAGAGAAGGGGGAAGGGAGGGCAAAAGAGAGGGAAAGAAACATCAGTGTGTGGTTGCCTCTCGCACACTCCCTACCAGAGACCTGGCTGGCAACCCAGGAGTGTGCCCCAACTGGGAATCGAACCAGCGACACTTTGGTTTGCAGGCTGGCACTCGATCCACAGAGCCACACCAGCCAGGGCTAGCCTTTTTTGCTTTTAAACAAATGGGAAGAGACACGACTTGCTCAGGGTAACATATCTAGTCAACAGCAGAGGATCACGATCCATTTCCCAGGCAGACTAGTTCATGTAAACTATGCTATGAGGCAAATGCTTTATAAAGAGAAATTTCAATGTTTAGTAAACAGACTGTGACAAAAAAAAGGGGGGGGCTATAAAATCTGAATGACAGAAAGCAACACTAAAATGTTAGGAATTCTAAATCCCCACCTTAGTTGCTCTGAAAGAAATGATCTGCCAAACATGGTACAAAATATACAAGAAACAATTTAGAAATGTTAAAAATGACAGCAGAGTCCATCAGCATAAAAATAGTCTAAAGGTTATTGTATTTCTTTCTAATTCTAAACTGATAGCCTTTCTCATAATAGCCTTAGGATGCTGGTGCAATTGATATGTTAGCAGAAAATTAAATAAACTGCTTCGGAGAGAGGGGAAAAAAACACCTGAAACTAAACCAACTGTAATAACAACAAACTGCCACAAGGAAATAGCGTGTTCTCATTTTTAATTTTGCTTTCCAAGAACAAAGTAATACAACACTAATAATTTTAAAAAGTGAAAAGCTTAGATAAATTTATAAAAATCAACAAAGGAGTTGTTCAATCATTCTGAGGCCTGCCGAAGCAGTTCCTACTCATTAACTAATTAAAGAAAGATTGAATTAAGATTTTACATAATCTTCAGCACCCAGAATATAATCGAATATGATGAGGTAAATAGGGCTGTACCACAAACACATGATAGGGAGTCAGAGTAAGGGGAGAGTCAGACGGCAACACCCAGGAAGAGGGCCAATTTTTTAACACCATGGTTTTCATAGGCTTCACAGTCTCAGAAATATTATTAAAATGATTTATCAATCATAATAATAGTCAAGAGCTTACCTCTAACATGGGTTCAGGAGTTAGACAGGCTGAGCTGACACTGCCTCAAACACTTCCCAGCTGTGTGATCTTTACCTGGAAACTTGGTTTCTCTATGTCCAGGTTCCCTCATCTACAAAATGGGGGTTAATACCTGCATCACAGGCCCTGGCTGGTGTAGCTCAGTTGGTTGGGCGCTGTCCCACAGACTGAAAGATCGTTTCCCAGTCGGGGCATGCGCCCAGGCTGCGGGTTCCACACCCACACCAGCCAGGCACGGTGCATGTGAGAGGCGCCTGATCCATGTTTCTGCCTCACACAGGAATTTCTCTCCTCTGCTTTCTCCCTCCCTCCCCCTCCCTAGAATCAATAAAAGAAAATCTTTTTAAATACTACATCATAGACAAAGGTCAAAGCAAAAAAATGTCTTATAAGTGTTGAGCGCCGTGTTTGGCACTGTTCCTTGTTATCTCTATTATTGTCACCATCATTAAGAGAGTACTGTGCCTGGTATTACTGAGTATTATTAAGAGAGTATTGTACATGGAGAGTATTTGTACCTACACAGATTTACCAAGACATTTTTTAAAAACTAGCATGCTACCCACAAAAAAAAAAAAACTGAAATGACCCTCTGGAACGCATTAAGCAAGTACAAGGCACTTTTCTTCAGAGTACAGAAGACACAACCCAAGAGTCTTGAGGGAGTTGTTAACATTCAGTGTGAAAACTATGAAAGCAAACTGCACCTATTCTCTGTAATACATATTCCTCACCCTTACAGTTCATAAAATGGGCCCTGGTTTGGGTCACCTTCCTACCCTGCTTAACATCTTCCCTGAGACGCATCTTAGCAGATGTTACAAACATGCAGACATACCTGAGATAAGCTCACACACCCCCACCAACAATTGCTTCCTCAGCAATACACACAAAATGCACAGGGGGCTAGGCAAAGAGGCACGGGGACTAGCTAAAGATGCGTCTTTAAGGATTTTCAGGGTGTGTAGCTACTGTGTGAAAAGGGTTAAAAATGATCTCATGGCTGGAAAGAAAAAATAAAAGACTCTGTTCACAGATAGACTAGTGCATATGAACAATATAAGTATTCTCCAAGCAGGTAGGTTTTTAACTTTAATGATATTCCACAATAAAGGAAATTTGAAGATTTATAAAATAGCAACTCTAATCTGTAATGAAATCTGAAACCAACAGTCTAAGCCAGTAGTATTTTAAAAATAAAGCAAACATTTGCATAAAGCAAAGAAGCTACAACTTCATTACCATTTCAAGCCAAGATTGTTAATTCTTTGCTATGGGCATAACAGGTATCACAGTCAGAAAAAAATCATATACTGTAGAAATGGTTTTTTATAAGGAAAACGGCTATCTGAAAACTTTCACCTCAATGCATGGTTTTAAAAGCTATTCACATACAAATATTAAAAATAATAACACAAAGAAAAGTCCAGGACCACATTCAGAGAAACATCTATCCTCAAGGCCCCTGTAATGTTTTTATAATCTCTACGGTAAATAGCACATTGTGTCCTTTTTAAAAATATTTGCTGATGCTTGGAGAGAATGTTAAGGCCGTCATCAATACCAATTTGACTGCAGTGCCACAGTCCGATGTAAAGCTACACCCCACTTCGTCACACAAAATTAGACCAAATCAGCCATAACTACTGCTCTTTGGTTGTATTCCTATTTCTTCACATGCTCCCTGCTTTTATCATAACTTTCCTTCCCTTCCTTGTTCCTTCATTCTTTCCATATTTATGCATTTATTTCATATTTTCTTTTTAAAAGGCACCTTAGAAAGTTAGAAAACTGAGGCCTAAAGCATTGAATGACCTGTTCAAGATTTCACAGTGAATGGATGAAAGAGGATTTCAGTTTTTCTGGTTCCATATTACTGTTCCTCAGTAGTCATGAGATTTCTCTGTTAACCATTTTTCTCCCTTTCTCCTCTTCCTTTCTTCATTCTTGAAAGCCTTCCGGCAGGGATGTCCAACCTGCAGCCTGCAGGCCACATGCAGCCCAGGATGGCTGTGAATGCAGCCCAACACAAAGTGGTAAATTTACTTTAAAAATTATGAGATTCTTTCGTGATTATGTGTTACAGTATATTTAATGTGTGGCCAAAGACAACTCTTTCCAGTGTGGCCCAGAGACGCCCAAAGGTTGGACATGCCAGCCCTACGGCTTTTGCTTGCTGTCAGTGACGTGTCGGCTCTGATGTTTCCCACCCAAGAACCTTTCCTGGAGCACATGCCAGACACTGGAGGAGGCACCTCACCTATCTGTTCCCATAACACACTGTTTCCCTGTGACAGCATTTAAGATTCATGTCTCCTTGAAGACAAGGATTACATCTAGTTTATTGACTACTGTGATGCCTGCACTGTGGTGGAAATCCAGCAGTGCTTCTTGCTCAGAAAAGTAAAAGCCCACCCCCAAAGAGAATTCAGATGACCACAAAAAGGAACCTTCTCCAGGATTCAGCATGAGCTACAGAAACAGGTCCTGGTAAGAGGACTCTGAGCTGGCACTAGAAGACAAGTTAGAATTAGCCAGTGAAGGAGCTGGCGGTACTAAATGGAAGTGTGGTAGAGGTTGGCTGGGCAGGCATGGGGGTAACAGAGGGCCTGATGAAAAATAACAAAGAAATAGGAGAAAAAAATTACTAGTCATTAGAGAAAGCAGGCTACCTGTCTATTCAGGACCACTCAGTTATCTAACTATGATGCAGTTTCTAAACCTCAAACACAGCAAATCATTTGATGACAGAAATGTGTATAGCAAGACATAAATAAGGAGAGCTCTAATGAGTCTCTCCATAGATTGACGATGAAAAAATTCAGATAAGCCTGAATCTCTCTGTAAAGCCACTACAGACAGGATACTCTCTCCCTAAAATACTAGAGATTCTTCCTACCAAGATCTGCTTCAAACATGGCTTGAAAAAACAATCCATCTCTCTGCATTCCAAAGTCAACTAGATTATATTACTTCTAAAAATATCATAATTATTTTCTTTTATCATGAAAGCAAAGAAAAACTCAGTATAATAAAATGTGTACATCAATAATCTCTATCTGAAACGTGCTTCACCATTATATTATGCTACTTTAGTATGAAATATTTCAAACCAAGAGACAGAAATAGAAAACAGCAAATATCTATGTACCCACTATCCAGTTTTATCAAATCATAACTGTTTCCTATGTAACTTTTTAAATAAAATACTAGGAACACACTTGAAGCCTGGGCTGTGCCTCTTTCCTCGTGCCACTCCCCGCCTCCTGGAAAAGGAACCTGGAACGAGGCTGATGTGCTCTTTCAAAAACATGTACGTGAAAAACACATAGGGTTATTTCGTGTTTTTAAATATTATATTAACTATACATTTAACAGTCTGTAAGTCTAGGTATTCTAACAAATCTTGCTAAAACAGAACATCAGAAACTTAGTAAATTATAACTAGAATCCTTTTAAATACACATTTGAGTTCCCAGGTAAGCAGGGGCATCTGGACATGTGAAAAAACAGAGATGAATCAAGAGTAAGTGAGTACTCACTCACCCTGGCTAGTGTAGCTCAGGGGATCGAGCTAGGGCTGGGAACTGAAGGGTCACCAGTTCAATTCCCAGTCAGAGCACACGCCTGGGTTGCAGGCCTGGTCCCCAGTGGGGGCCACGTGAGAAGCAACCACACTTTAATGTTTCTCTCCCTCTCTTCCTCCCTTCCCCTTCCTCTAAAAGTAATAAATAAACAAATAAATAAATGAATAAAT
Organism: Tonatia bakeri; assembly: GCA_004024845.1. Taxonomy (NCBI): domain Eukaryota; kingdom Metazoa; phylum Chordata; class Mammalia; order Chiroptera; family Phyllostomidae; genus Tonatia; species Tonatia bakeri. The sequence goes on from PVIA01007514.1 coordinate 58,713, forward strand.
AACTAGAAATGTCTCTCTTTGACTCTAGTAATTCAAAAAAAAGAGAGTAAGTGAGTACTCAAGCTCCAGCTGGGGGTGAGAGATGAGACTCCTACATAGGACCAGGACTTTGTACTCCATCTATTTTTCTATATTTTTGTCAATACTTACAAATATTAGATTTTTTAAAAGATGTCTTTATTTAGAGAGAAGGGAAGGGAAGGAGAAAGAGAGGGAGGGAAACATCAATGTCTGGTTGCCTCTCATGCATCCCCAACTGGGAACCCGGCCTGCAACCCAGGCACGTGCCCCGACTGGGAATCGAACCAACAACCCTTCAGTGCTCAGGCCCATGCTCAATCCACTGAGCTACACCAGCCAGGGCCAAATATTAGATTTTTTTAAATTTTTCTATATATGAAAAGTGGCAAAGGATAGCTTACAGAGATTTTCGTTTGCTCTCCCCCGATTCCTAATGAAGGCAAGCATCTTTTCACACGCTCATTAGTCCTCTCACTATTTCATTTGTCACATTTATGTTCACCCATTTCTCTTAGGCTGATTTTCGCTTGTTTATTTGGAGTTTTTTATATATGCTGAATGTTTATTTGACATAACACTACACTCCCATTAAAATGGTTAAAATTAGCCCTGGCTGGTGTGGCTCAGTGGCCAGACCAAAAGGTCCCCGATTTGATTCCAGTCAGGATGCATGCCTGGGTTGCAGGCCAGGTTCCCAGTGAGGGGTGCGTGGGAGGCAACCAATGGATGTTTCTCTCGCACATCAATGTTTCTCTCTCCCCTCTTTCCTCCCTCCTTTCCCCTCTCTCTAAAAAAATAAAAACTAAAAAAAAAGAGAGAGAGAGAGAGACTTTGGAGAATGTAGCAACTTCAGGAAACGTGAATCAGAACAAATATGTGGAACTTAGTGGACAAAATAAACCAACAAACAAAATAGAAATAGACGCATAATGGTCAGAGGAGAGGGGGTAGATGGGATAGGTGAAAAAGGTGAAGGAATTAAGCAAAAATAAAATGAAAAATAAAAAATAAATGGCTAAAATTAAAATGATTGCTATATGTCAGGTGTCGTGGGAGACGTAGAGCAACTGGACCTTCATACACAACCAGAAGGAATGTAAAATTGCTAAACCACTTCAGAAAACAGTTCAGCAGCTTCTCAGAAAGTTAAAATACATCCACTATATGATTTAGCAATTCCACTGAGAAATAAAAGCATAAATCCATACAAAAACTTGTGCGTAAAATGTGTCTGGAAGCTCTACTTGCAATAGCAGAGGACTAGAAATAATTCAAACGTCTATCAGTGGGTGGATGAAAAAACACACTATGGAATGGTATGCTTAGCAATAAAAAGGATTAAGTTATTGATATGTACTACAACATGAATGGATCTCCAAATAATTATGCTAGGTAAAATAAGCCAGACCAAAAAAAAAAATTGTACACATTACAGAATCCCATTCACGTAAATCTAAAAGGTGAAAACTAACCAATAGTGACAGAAAGCAGTTCACTGGTTGGCTGGAGTGAGGAGATGCAGAAGGGCAAGCAGGAGAAAATACCAAGGACAGGAGGAAACTTTTGGGGGTGATGAACATGTTTATTATCTTGATTCTGCTGGTGGTTTCACAGGTGTATACCTAGGTCAGAACTAATAAAAGTGTGTAAATATGTTCAGTTTATTGTATGTCAATTTAGCAGACTGTATACTTCAAGTATGTGTAGTTTATTTTTTATCAGTATACCTCAATAAAGATGTTGTTTTAAAAAGTTCATAAGGATAAAAGCTTACTTAGCTTCTATCTTTTAAACATTTTTAAATCATAGGTCACAATTAAGAAAAATCTCTTAACCTCCTCTTTACAGCTTTCTAAAAACAAAATATTATCTCAAGGCAGTTAGAAATAATTGGAAGGGGGTGCAATACAAGCAAAGATTTTCTTAGAGAAATAATTGAGGACAAGTGACTAAAGTGAGGGTCCAGCTCTTAACAATATTGTTCTTCCAGGTAACTCACTGTTAATATTTTTATTATTGACAGTAGTAATCAATATATAAATATGTAAAACTTTCCACAGGGCCCACTCATATGGTTAAGAATCTTACCCCATATGGATGGCCCTAGAGGGTATTATGCTAAGTGAAATAAGTCAGTGAGAGAAAGACAAATACCATAAGATTTCACTCATATGTGGAGTCTAGACAATAGAATAAACAAAATTGAAACAAATTCATACATACAGAGAACAAATTGATGGTAGCCAGAGGGGAGAGGAATTGGGAGACTGAGTGGAAAAGGTAAAGAAATTAAGAAGTACACATTGACAGTCACAAAATACTCATGCAGATGTAAAGTACAGCATATGGAACGTAGTCAATAATATTGCAATAACTCTGTAAGGTGTCAGACAGATACTGAACTTACTGAGGTGATTACTTTGTAAGTTATATAACTATCTAAACACTATGTTGTGCACCTGAAATTAATATAATATTAAGTGTTAGCTGTAGTTGAAAAAAAAATTAAGTTAAATAAATAAATAAACTGGAAAAAGAAAAGAAAGAATCTTGCCCCATCATGCAAGTCCCAACACTCATCAGTCTGTACACTTCTTCACCATTGATGAATGACCTGATCTTAATCCATTATCATTCTCATCAGAAGATATCATCATTTTTCTTTCCGTAGTTAATTCTACTTTCATATCCTCCCGCTCCTCACATGGAATGAACTAGGAAATCTATTAAGTTCTACATCACTATGGACCTGAACCATTAAGCTACAACTTAGGCCAAAAAATCTAGACACAACTAGCATCAGTGATTTCTGAATGATGGTAAGTAATGAATATTTAAGCCCTCAAAGACAAAGGCATTTGAGAACTTACCATCTCCAAACAGATGCGTCACAAGCCTGGTAAGTGTTTGCTTAAGGTCAAACTCAACCAGCTTCACAGCCTCCATGGTATGTGTTTCTTGTTTATGGGCAGAACGAGAACTTTGCTCAAAGAGCTGCAGGCTTTCTCCATCCTTTACACCAGCAAATAACTGTAAACCAAAAGGAATAATATAAATAAATAAAAATTGTATCCTGGCCATCCATATCAAAAGACACAATGTGGGAATAAAATCCATTGTCTAATAGGCAATGAACATACTAAATTAACATTCACTTAGTACCAACTTCAAACAAAAGCACTCTGCCACAGTGTTTAGGGAATGGACAGTGTTTAGGGAATTAAAAGACATTGTTCTGATCTCTGCTCATCTCTCCATTTTACTTTTGTGTTACTTATAGTCATTTCCTCACAAGAGACATTATCCTCAATGCTAGTGCGAATACCGGTGAATCAGGCTTTCTGACTCTAACAGTATATTCCTGATCATCGCACAGTACTCTCGGAGTGTGTCCTGAAACCAGATAGAAAGTATAGTCTAGGAATTAAATCCTGTAAAGTCCATAAAGGCAGGAAGTATTCTGGACTTTGCTAACCCTGTATCTCCAAAGCCCAGAACGGGGGCCACTTACTATCTAAGGAAAGTCCAGCAAGTGATATGGTAGCTAAGCCTCAGGTAATGCTCTGTGAAGTAGGAATAATAACACTAAATTCAGACACGTTGTAATAATCAAATAAAATAATGCATGAAAAGCATAGAGTACCTGGCACATTGTAATGACTAAATAAATTTCCCTCATTATCATCATAATCACAATTACTAACCACAGGCATTATTATTCATAAGCTGCTTTACTGATAAAATAAAGTGTCCCCACCTTTAACAGCAAAGCAGGTCTTTACCTGCTGGGAGACTGACTCACGAAGGAGAATGGAACAAATGAATCTACCATTTTTTCCACCTGATGTCTCATGAAATATAAAAAAACCTTTTTAATAAAATAATAAATTAGCTATTGTTTCTCATGAAATAAGAAAAACCACCTTTTAATAAAATAACAAATAGCTATTGTTTCTAGTAATATTAGGCTGGATAATTAGAATAAAACCTCCTCATAAATCTACTAAAAAAACACAAAAATTCTTAAAAGCACTGAAGGAGTAACACAATAGAGAGGGGGAAAAAGCCCAACAGAAAGCCAGACAGAAATACTGAGAATATGTGCCTGTCCAGTACATCAACTGAAAAACTGAACATTGGTTGTGACAACCTACCACAGCAAGTGAGGCCAGAGTAAAAGTCTGCAGTATCTGACCAAGTTGGGTGTCAGGTAGCCAGCCCTAAAGGACTTATGCTCATAATAAGGATGAACACAGAAATAAAACAGTTCTGGTAGACTCCTGTAGTCAGTGTGACATTGCCTGGGCACACAGAGAGAACCTCAGGCTATGAAAATGAACTGAGGCAACTGCAGACTTGTAGTTCCTCTAAGTGTCCAGCAAAATCAAACATACAATTTTCTGGGAGTCCACCTTTGCTTTCAGGCTTAATTACTCATTATGGCCAATATACAGGGTCTGGGCAGAAGTAACACCTGCTTCAGTGGGTTGGTAGAGTAATAATATGGGTGTAATAACTTACAGTTTTAACTTGAACATTTCACCTGAAATGTCACGGTGTGCTTGAGTGTAATATTGTTAACTTAAAGAATTACATGCTTATGGTTTTGTAATAAAAAAGGGGTGTTATTTGTGCCAACCCTGTAGTTTTAGTAGATTAATCAGAAGCACTGGCGTGTCTGTGTAAGTATAGAAAATATACCAAAAATATTAGGATAGGACAAGGATGACTGAAAGAACAAATTCAAAACACACCAGTGTTTCCCAGGGAGCAGCATGTATTCTATTAAGATTTAAGAAGGCATAGAGTAAATACTTTATATTAACAATTCTGTATTAATTTGTATACTAGAAAAATATCCCATATCAAACATATAATTAACATATAGTACAGCTTAAAAGAATGCTAAGTAAAAGAAATCAGTCACTTTAAGATTGTTTTTAAAAAGCTGTTAAGATTTTAGACCACCAACTTATACCATACACACAAAAAAAACTCAAGATGGATAAAAGATTTAAATGTATGTCGCAACACCATAAAAGTCCTAGAGGAGAACATAGGCAGGATAATCTCAGATATCCCACACAACAATATTTTCAATGATATGTCCCCTAGAGCAAGGGATATAAAGGAAAGAATAAACAAATGGGACTATATTAAATTAAAAAGCTCCTGCACAGCTGAAGAAAACACAAAATGAAAAGTGAACTGACTGTATCAGAGAAGATATTTGCCAATGATACCTTGGACAAGGGTTTGATCTCCAAAATATATAAAGAACTCTCATGACTCCACACCAGGAAAACAATCCAATTAAAAAATGGGCAAAGGACCATTCAGGTCCTTCACACACTTCTCCAAGAAGGACATACAGAGGGCCCAGAGACATATTAAAAGATGCTGAACATCACTAACCATCATAGAAATGCAAATTAAAACCACAATGAGATACTACTTCACACAAGTCAGAATGGCTACCATTAATAAATAAACAAACAACAAGTGTTGTAGAGGTTGTGGAGAAAAGGGAATCCTAATGCACTGTTGGTTGTAATGCAGACTAGTACAGCCACTGTGGAAAACAGTATAGAATTTCCTCACAAATCTAAAAATAGAACTGCTTTTTGAGCTGGCAATTCCACTGCTGGGATTAACCCTAAGAACCCTGAAACACCAATTCAAAAGAACATATGCACCCCAATGTTCATAGCAGCACAATTAACAATACCAAGTGATGGAAAGAGCTTAAATTCCCATCGGTAAATGAGCAGATCAAAAAACTGTGGTTCATTTCCACAATGGAATACTATGTAGCAAAAAGAAAGAAGGAACTCCTACCCTTCATGATAGCATGGATGGAACTGGAGAGCATTATACTAAGTGAAATAAGCCAGGCAGTGAAAGACAAATACCATATTATCTCACCTATAAGTAGAACCTAATTAACAAGACAAACAAGCAACCAAAATAGAACCAGAGACATGGAAATAAAGAACAAACTGACAGTAACTAGAGGGGACTGGAGAGGGGAATAAGGAGGGAAAGAAGGGGAAGAGTTAAGTCAAGGAACACCTATAAGGACCCATGGACAAGGACAATGACTTGGGGGGAGGGGATTGAATGCGGGAGAGTGGGTGTGGGAAGGGCAGGGGAAGGCAATGAGGAAAAATGGGGAGAATGGTAATTGAACAATAAAAAAATAAAAATATATAAATAAATAGACATGCTAAAGTAGAAAATTTAACAAGAAGCAAAAATAAATGAAAAAACAACTATTAAGATCTAATAATATATGCAACACATATTTATATCCAAAAAATACCTGAAACATACAGTAAAGACAAAAGTTTAGAAAACTCTCACAGAAGGAAAAGTACTAATTCATTAGGCCATCTGCACAGTACAACACAGAGTAATAAGACCACGAAAACAAGTAAACTACTATGTCTAGAGAAAACATACATTAGAGCTGGGACTTTAGAGATCAACTAAGCCAACCCCAAATAAGGAAATAAAATCCAGAGAGGTGAAGATCCAGAGAGGCTAAAATCACTTAGCATTTAGCCACCAAGCTGGGACTGAAGCACACTGCATCTTTGATTCCAGGGACCTTTAAGTGGCTGCCTCTCACTTAGCTTCATCTTTGAGAGACATCCACTGTCGATGAAATTAAATTAGATATCCACTAATTGACTACAGTAGGCTGTGTCATTTGTTTTTCCACTAGCATTTCTTCTTCTATTGCTCTGACATTTTCTCAAGTGTCATTGCACAAACCCAAATGACCCAAATTCCTACTGCAACTGCTTATAGAAGCCAGGGCAAATAGTTTACAGATGAGAAAAAGCAGGTACAAGAAATTCATTCTACTCAGATTTAAAAATAAACATAGGACTGAAGATGGCACTGCAAGGTAAATGGTTGTCCTCCACCCCCGTGAAAATCATGTTTTTTAACAGGTGGTATTTATTACGCTATCTATTTCCCGCTAGAACTCTTCATATTTCTGCATAAATGTCTCCTGCTACCATATCCAACAGTCAACCTAGTATTCAACATAGTGATGCTCCTCCTTTACCTTGAATGTAAGCAACTGAACTATTTGTTGATACAAAGGGAAACCTCTGCCAACAAAAGATGCCACTTGCTGTTAATGTAGCTTTGACCTTCCCATCTACCCTGATGGCCTCCTATTACATGCTGCTGCAAACTTATGTGCTCTAGTTGGAAGCCATCATGAACAGCATCTTGCTCTTCTTTTGTGGTTCAGAGCTGCTGCTTGAGGTGCTCACCCTGGGCGCTTTCTCCAGTATGGACAGGATGTGAAGTACAAAAATTTCAGCCAGCAGCCCTAAGGGGCTAAGACCACACAGACTTCTGGTACTTTGGTCACCCCAGTAAGAAGTGGTGGTTCAAGTGGTCCTCAGGAAAGTTGCAGCTTTTCCTCAGCACAGACACTTGGGCAACAAAGCAAGCATAAGACCACTGGGTGTCATCTTCTAAATAGGACCACCAGTCTAAGAGAGTTTCCCACACTCCAGTATAGGGAGGGGCACAGCTGTCACCCTCCTGGCCATTCTCAGAACAATTCTCTGCTGATCTCAAGTTCCCCTCTTTGATCATCATGGCCAGAGCATCTCGTATGGACCAGACAGGCTCTTTGAGCTTCTGGCAGGACCTAAGCCACACTACCTGTATCCTGTATGTGCTGTGCCACACCTGTCACACACTGAGCATGGAGAGCCTCAGGATAGTGTGCTCCAAGTGACACAGAAGCCTATTATCCTTACTCTTCAGAAACTGAGCTCCAGAACTTTTTTAGTAGCGCATAATGTTATTTTTCTATTCTCATCATGAAACAAGCACTATTTTATAATACATACCATATTTTTGGGCCATAAGATGCACCTAGATTTTAGAGTTGGAAAAAAAATTGGGGTACTTCTGGCCAAGATGGAGGCATAGGTGGACACACTGTGCCTCCTCGCACAACTACAATTAAGGACAACAAAAATTTAGAAACAAAAAACAACCAGAACAGTCAGAAAATTGAACTGTACAGAAGTACTGACAACATTTATCCAGACTTGTAAGAGGGGCAGAGTCAGCGGTCAGCAGAGAGGGGTTGTAACAGGAAAAAGTGGTAGCTGGCAGACCCGGGCGCATAGGGCACAGGTGGCGGTTAACAGATCCTGGTGGCAGACCCTGTGCGCAGGGAGGCGGGGAGGCAGGGAGGCAGGGAGGCAACAAGCAGACCCAGTAAGGGGCACAAGGCAACTGGCTGTCTGAAGTCACACATCCTCGTGCACATAAACCCGCAGCGAGACAGACTGTGCAACCCAGGGCCCCAGCACCAGAAAACAAAGCCTAAAAGCACTGCCTGAAAACACTTGTGAAGGTTGAGGTGCCAAGAGAAACACCCAGCCTCACAGGAGAGTTCCTTGGAGAGAACCACAGGGTCCTAGAATGTACACAAACCCATTCACATGGGAATCAGCACCAGAAGGGCCCAATTTGCTTGTGGGAAATGGGGGAAGTGACTGAAATCCAGCAGAGAGCTGAGCAAGCACCATTGTTCCCTCTCAGATCCCTCCCCCACAAACAGCTTCACAATGCAGCGAGGTGGGTTACCCCACCCTGGTGAACACCTAAGGCTCCGCCTCTCACTATGTAATAGGTGCAGCAAGACAAAAAAAAAAAAAATGGCCCAAATGAAAGAACAGATCAAAGCTCTAGAAAAAAATACAACTAAGCAACAAAGAAATAGTCAACCTATCAGATGCACAGTTCAAAGCACTGGTGATCAGGATGCTCACAGAATTGGTTGAATTTGGTCACAGATTAGATGAAAAAGGAAGACTATGCTAAGTGAAATAAAGGAAAATGTACAGGGAACCAATAGTGATGGGAAGGAAACTGGGACTCCAATCAATGGAGTGGACCAGAAGGAAGAAACAACCAAACAGAAAAGAATGAAGAAATAAAAATTCAAAAAAATGAGGAGAGGCTTAGGAACCTCCAGGACATCTTTAAACATTCCAACATTCAAATTATAGGGGTACCAGAAGGGGAAGAGGAAAAACAACAAGTGGAAAAGTTATTTGAACAAATAATAAAGGAGTACTCCCCAGATCTGGCAAAGGAAATAGACTTCCAGAAAATCCAGGAAGCTCAGAGAGTCCCAAAGAAGTTGGACTCAAGGAGGAACACACCAAGGCACATCATAATTACATTACCCAAGATTAAAGATAAGGAGAGAATCATAAAAGCAGCAAGACAAAAGAAGACAGTTCCCTACAAAGGAGTTCCCATCAAACTGTCAGCTGATTCCTCAAAAGAGACCTTGTAGGCAAGAAGGGGCTGGAAAGAAGTATTCCAAGTCATGAAGGGCAAGGACCTACATCCAAGATTGCTCTATCCAGCAAAGCTTTCATTTAGAATGGAAGGGCAGATAAAGTGCTTCTCAGATAAGGTCAAGTTCAAGGAGTTCATCATCATCAAGCCCTTATTATATGAAATGTTAAAGGGACTTATCTAAGAAAGAGAAGATAAAAAAAAACACATATAGTAAAATGACAGCAAACTCACAATTATTAACAACCACACCTAAAACAAAAACAAAAATGAACTAAGCAAACAACTAGAACAGGAACAGAACCACAGAAATGGAGATCACATGGAGGGTTAGCAACAGGGGAGTGGGAGGAGGTGAGAGGGGGAAAAGGTACAGAAAATACGTACAATAGATGGTAGGCAGAAAATAGACAGGGGGAGTTTAAGAATAGTATGAAAAAGTAGAAGCCAAAGAACTTATAAGTATGACCCATGGACATGAACTAAAGGGGGCAATGTGGGTGGGAGAGGGTGTACAGGGTGGAGGGGAGCGAAGGGGGGAAAATGGGACAACTATAACAGCATAATCAATAAAATATATTTAAGAAAAACCAAACAAAAAACAAACATCAATAATAGTACCAAACTGACATTTTGGTGTTGATGTGCTTTGTCTTAGAATGAAGCTATACCTACAGTCATAAACCATTTCTGCAAACTGATATGTTTTAAATGTTTAATTTAGCTTCATGACTCTATTAGAAAGGATCTAACGCAAGAGATCACCAGTTTTATTAGATGGAAATTAAAAAAAAGTCTCGAGAAACTAGTAAAGAGAATTCTTTGGCAGTAGGGAGCATGGAGCAGGGGGTGGGGAATGCTATTGAGGAGACAGCAATAGAACTGAGAAATGAAAACCTAAAGGTGCCCATAGGACACAAGAGAGTTGTTAAACAGCTTCTTTTGAAAGAGGAGATGGAGAGAAGAGACAGGCTCATTTAAAATTTTTCAGAATGATTTCACTGCAGATTACATGATACAGATGCTCTCTTCATTTTTACTTACAAAATCATCAGCCGATTCCATATCACTCATAACGGCTTTGTAACGCGAATGGACTCCTACAGCAAATAAAATGGGTTCCTAGTTCTGTGTTCTGCTGAGTGGGAAACGGAAACAGAGTGCACTAGTGAACATGAACATGATGTTAAGCAGAAGAGACTTTTTAATTCCAAATTGCGTAACTCAAAAATGACAGGCCAGTATAAAATCAGTGCCATCTAGAGGCAAAGAAGATAGAGAACTTATGTCACCCCTAGTGATGGTATACAATCATTTCCTCAAAAAACTACTCTTTTCATTATTTATTCCTCATGAACCCATTTTTAAAAGATTTTTTTGTCTAACAAGCTGTATTTACTAGATAATGATACTTTTTAAAAGACACATACACCTGACAGCAGGGTTATACTGACATGATAAAATTCAAGTTGGTATTTCTTGTTCTCTACACGTTTTCCCCCTCCACTGTATGACTTCTCAAAGAGAGAAGAAGTGGGGTTAGTACAAGACCACTCCAAAGACAGGAAGAGAGACCGTTTAAATTGCCGATTGCACTCATGTTTCTGAATTATCAATAGACAAGCGCTCCTCTCACTGCCAAGATCATTGAAAAGGCCACAGCGAGAAGGTCTGGAAATACAGACAAAAATAAATACAGGTTATAATGCATAAAGATTGGCTCACTAATGAGTACACATACTAGTGTAAGATGTCAATAATAGGAAAAACTGAGTGTGAGGCACACGAGAACTCTCTGCACTATCTTTGCAATTTTTATGTAAACTTAGAACTATTCTAAAGTAAAATGACAATCCAAAAATTGAATTGTGGTCTGCTGCTGTGGTCAGACCACATACTCTGCTGATTGAGGTCAGCATGCTAAAGAGGGACTAATGGCCAAACAGCAGCATTTGAAACTCTTACTGTGAAAGAAGACACAGTAGAAACTCTACTGTGATTTTTAACCAACTTAGGAGCAACAGGAAAGGATTCTGTGACCTCCTGAGTAAGGAAGATCATCACAGTGCCTTGACCACAGGAGATCCTCTGTTCCTGTCTTCTTAATTACTTAATTAATTTAAGACTGCCTCCCTAAGCATGTGCTGAGTCAAGAATCAAATCTCAGAGAAGGAAGTACTAGTTGTTCTCCCCAATTAACTTCAGAGACTATTCTAATCATCTATCTCACTCCTGAAAATGTCTATCCCACCCATACTACTTTCACTAGGGGCAAAATAAAATCGGTTCTTCCTTCTTCCTGAGAAAAGAGAAGTCATCAGGTAAGAGAGTCCCCAACTTCTAGCCTTTCATTCCTATTCATAAATGCATTTGCCTCTGCAGTCATGCTTCAATCCTTCATGCCCATCTTAGTTTAGAAACACAAAAACAAAAACAAAAAAAAAGGTATATCCTCCTCTCTAGTCAAGCTCAAGGCATTAGTAACCCTCTCCTAGTGACCTGAATGCACCCAACCCCATCACTGTCTGTCTCCTCCGATGTTCTTATTTAGAAATCACCTCAGGTCTCCTATACCTTTAATCTCTGGCTCTTTCTCCTCAGTAAACATATTCAATTCTTCCCCTTAAACAGTCTACAAAACAAATGAAACTCCCACTAATCCCATTTCATGCTACAAACTACCCTCCCTCTTCTTCACAGTTAAGTTGGTCATTCTTCACAGCTTCCCCCTCCTTGCTTTCCTGTTGCTAAATATTTGTATTCCTCAGGCCTCATTTTCAGCTCTGTACACTTCTAACTCTGCTTCCTCTCCCCTAGATGAAAACAGCTAAACTCAGAGCTGCAACTACCATCTGTATGGATCAGAATCTCCACTTCCATCTTTAACGATGGGGCCAGGGCCCAGACACATATATGTACCTGCCTACTGGACATCTCCACTTGCATAAATCCTCCACCTAAACATATCACAAACTCAACTAGCTCTCTTGACCCCTACCCCAAAACACATTTCTCCTCCTGGGATCCCTAGCCTTGGGAATAGTGCCGATAAAGAAAAGTAAGAGTTATTTTCAAATGCTTTTCCTTTTCCCTGTGCAGCTACCAAAGCCAGTAGATTCAACCTACTAAACACTCTCAAGTCCATCCTTTCATATCTGTCATCCCTCCATTTCTCTGACTTAGCCTGCAGTGGTTTCTTGGATGATTATAACTAATCTTCTAATTAGTCTCATCATCTCCATTCTTTCCCCACATTGCTCTATTCCATCAACTACTCTGCAATTCTTTTTCCAAAATGCCAATCTGACCGTATCACTCTTATGCATAAAAAACTTTTAAAGATTTCTCATTCTTTTTCAAATAAAGCTCAAATTCCACAAGGTTGCCTAGAAGACCCTTCCTGAAGCAGTTTATACCCCTGTCTCTAACCATTTCCTATCACTTCCCCCCACTCCAGCCCCTCCACCGTACACAGTCCAGGAATTCTTCACATTCCTTGGTATCTTCCTGCCTCTAACTCTGCTACGCCCACTATGGAACACAGCACACCTTCTCTGCCTGGATCACTTCAAATTTCTCTTTAAGACTCTTTAGTAAGCCTTCTATTATTACCTCCAAGGATAAAGGTTTCCTTCTGTGCCTTGGCCATAACCCTTTTATTATGCTGACTATGTTGTATAGAGTTTCTAGTTTATCTGTCTCTCTCACTAGGTTGTAAACCAAAGGAACAACACTTAGGAGCTTATTTTACAACAATTCTGTTCAGGATGAGGTTTCTAAGAACCCATGGTATCTAAACACAAATGCAATCTATATCCAATTCAGTTCAAGCAAAACTTGCCACTAAGCAGATCACCTCTAACCCCCAGGGACAAGCTAGTCTTCCACAGAATGACAGATAAAGCCTGCAACTCCAATGAATACAGCCTCATATATTTAGCAGACCCACTGTTTATTAATTCTTGGTTCACAGACAGAAAAATAAGTTAGAATCAAGTATAAAAATAAGCATGCTCACATATCTAACCACATGAATTCCCAAGCCTTCATTTCCCCTGAATGCAACAAGCAAATTCAATTATGTTATTTAAATCCAACTAAAGCACTTCAGCAAATATTAGGTATTCAAATCACTTTGGAGGAAGGATTGGATGTCTTATTGAGATGAATAGACAGACACATTAAAGGCAGAGCAGACTTATCCAAGTGGATTTCAGCTGCTAATTTCCACAGTTTTTAATTTCTCTAAACAACTGGCCCTAGATCTTCTACTGTTCATCATTTGAGAAGGCTTGTGTTTGAAAGGGCCCTGTTAAATACAACTTTGTCCTAGGGTCTCCATGGGAAGTCTGTTCCTGTTTTAGCTAATTGATATTGAATCAGTTTTGCCATTCCCTGGATTTTTGTAACACACCACATGCCAATTAATCAAGTTACAGAGATTAGCACAGGGGAGGGAATGCATTAAAGCTCTGCACTGCAAAAGCAGACTTTATTTTCTCCTGCTGCTTATCTTATTTCCTCTCCTTCACCTGAAACTTTGTGCCAGTGAAATAAGGGAAGAGATTTGTAATAGTCAATGTTCTATGGTAAGAGATGCTACAAAAATACATTGGTGATTGAAAGGCAATTTTTGCCTGGAAGCTGAATAAAATACTGACTAGCAAGGATGCTATACAGGACCAGAACCTCAAGTCTCAAGTGGACAGGTTCCGATGGGTTCAGCAGTTTTCGCAGAGACACTGCCCCCCTACACACACACACACACACACACACACACACACACACACACACCAGACCTTCATTTGCAAACTCATACAGGTCCCACTAGATGAGGGACGTCAAACTCATTTTCACCAGGGACCACATCAACCTTGCATTTGCCTTCAAAGGGCCGAATGTAATTTCATTACATTATATGTTAATGTAATGTTAACTGTTAACTCCTTAACTGTTAAGGAGTAGTTACATATATACAGTCCTAAAATTATTTCAGCCCTTTGAAGGCAACCTCAAGGCTGATGTGGCCCCTGGTGAAAAGTTTGACACCCCTGCACAATATCCCCCCTTACTTAAGCCTCCATGACAGAAACCTCCCGTCCCAGTGAATACGGCATGGAGGCTACTGAGCTCCTCGCTTAGTGACAAAAACCCATGTTCTCCAGAAGCCAGGATCAGAAGTACTCAGGACAGCTATTTGGCACCCACATGACTCCCCATAGCCATTTTCCTGGCAGGTCCAGCTGCACTCAGCAGCAATGTCAGCAGAGTATCAGTGATTTCTGCCTCCTCCCATGCCCCAAAGATACTACCAAAGGCTTCTGGGGATCTCCAAAATCTGGTCAGTTGTTGTACCTGCTTTTATCAACTCAAGAATATTTTTCGGTACTTTTCTTCCCCTGGGGTTCTCCTATACAGGTATCAATGGGAGAAAGAAGTAGATTAATATTCTGCCAACATCTAGCCTATATAGAGAAAACATCAGAAACTTCCATTCATCAGAGCAAGGAAGTTACACAAAGCTGTACACAAACTACATGAGAGATTCCATGTCTGGATGAGTTCAGGCAAAAAAGCAACAATGGCAAGAATAAAAAACACCCTGTCCAAGTATGAACTAGTTCTCATGACAACCACCATATAAAGGAGAAAACTTCACCCATTCTGCTGTTACCTTTAAAATTGTGATATCCTATCATCCTTTTCCTAGGCCATGATGACAGATAAAACAGAGAGAAAGGAAGTGTATTTTTTTTCTTCGGGTAGCTAAACAGCTAATTCATGGTGCCAGGGGGTGAAATATAACAGTACTGAGACCCATCTAAATTCTACCGCCTACTCTAAAGGAAGATGACAGAAGTCATATTACTAATCAACAGAAAAGCCAGAAGTAGCTTTACAAACGTAGATCGGATCTAAAAACTAAGACCCACAAGACATCTGACCCATGTAGACGATGCACAGTAGATCCACACTAAACGAGAATGGCAAACATCCCCTCTGGAGGTCAACACAGGGTGTGGGTGGAGGAGCCAGCACCTGCTGAGCGGCTCCCAGTCACGAGGCATCATGCCGGGTTCTTTAACCGCAACTCAGGACTTGTCCCTGTTTTAATAAAGAAACTGAGGCTCCAAGTGGTTAAATAATTTATCTAAGGTCCTTACAGTGTGAAATTCAGAGCCACAATTTGATTCTCTTCTCACCAGCTCAAAAGATGGTGTCATTCCCAGAAAAAGCAGCACCGCTACCAGAAACATTTTCCATACACGGTGCCACGGCTCACAGATCAGCTCCAAGGGCCAACAACCCAAAGTTCAAGTCTTCTGTTCAATCCCGAAGGGCAAAAAATGCGTAATTCCTCACTTTAATACTTTTATGTACAAATAAAAGCTACTTAGTAGTTATTGGCTAAATGCTTCACTAGGAATTTCTAAAACAAGGCATCCATAGGACACAATTAAGGCGTTATTAGAATTGATGAGGAACTCTCAAAGTTCCACCATAAGGTCTGGCTGCCCAAGAGCAGTGTGATGGTTAATTGTATGTATCCACTTAATCAAGCCATGGGATGCTCAGATATCTGGTTACACACTACTTCTGGACGTGTCTGGGACTGTGCTCCCAGGTGAGGTGAATATGTGAATCCATAGAGTGAGTAAAGCAGATTGCCCTCCCCAGTTTGAGTGGGCCTCATCCGACCTTTGAAGGTCTGGACAGAATAAAAAACTGAGTACGAATTTTTCCCTCTGCCTTTTATTTGTTATTTTATTTTATATTACAGTTTATATTAATTTTATATTTTATTCCCCTCAGGCTGGGACACCAGTCTTCACTCAGACTTGGATCCCGACTAAAACTTCACCACTGGCTCTCCGGCTTCTCAGGCCTTTGGTCTGGGCTTCTCAGCCTCCATAATCACATGAGCCATGTTACAGTAAATCTCTTTATATAAACCATATGCAGGTGGACACACCCACACACACGCATCTTACTTATACTGTTTCAGAAGAATCCTAATATAAACAGACAACACCAAAAATCTCCTACTGCCCTAAACACAATTAAAAAGTTGGAATCTCTACAATTCACAAGAAAATTATCAGTCAATCTTCAGTAGTACCCTAAGTTGGTTGTAGATTTCAAATGATGTCAGAGCCTTTTAACAATAAATCAATGTTGGCTGTATCATTATGAATGAATTTTTGTGGGTTACCTGATAAACACTATATAGTATGATATATATTGATATATGATAGAATCAACATTTAACAATTATATCTTAAAATTGTATTTAAGACACTATAGTTCAAATAAGAATCATTTATACCACTATTGTCAAAGTGGAGAGTTAAATATTCTACATGGTCCTACCCACAAAATTCCCTGAGAAATAATACATCATTTGTATCACAGAGTTCTTTTCTTACTAAAAAGCAGAAATTCACCTTATCTAAGTATCCACATGGTAAAAATATTGAAAAATATCCCCCTGGAGAAGGTAACCCAAATTCCCTTTGAAACAATCTGTCACTTATAATTCTCATGGTGAGAAAGTCATCTAAACTTCCAACACACAACAGGCCTCCAAGGGTCACCTTTCAACGCATGTGTGGTAACATATGCTCCCCACAAGATCCATGCTGCCCGACTCTGAACCTGAGTCCCATCTCCAGGTAGCTCTGTGCCTAATGAGATATCTAAACACAGAACAGCTATTTCTATTTCTTGAACTGGAATGGTCACTGCTCAGGAGTATTCCCTGCCTCAGACAGAGGCTCTCAGACTTAGGCAGAAAATGTTCCCTTGGCTTTCCCAAACACATTCAATTCACCCTCCTGTCCTCAGACAGCCTCGGACTCTCTGATCCCAACCCTCAAATCACCCCAATAGCTGACATCTGGCCATTTCCAAGTTAGGCAGCATTCTCTGCCTTCTTACAGCTAACTTAACCCTAAATTCTGCAGCTGTTTACGTAATCCACCACCACAATCCCAGTTTAGTTCCCAGGTAATCCCAGAGAAGTATTATAAAGGAGAAGACAGAAGAAAGAAAATTGCTAATAAAGAACAATAGCTTTTCCAATTTACTACAGACTGAGGCTGAAAATTGTTGACATAGAAACTGAACTATTTTTTTTTCTTCTCCTTGACAATGACTTCTAATATTATAATCTAACACAAGAGTATATAATATTACTTAAACCATATACAAAATCCTATGTGTGTAGTGGGGGGAGGGGAGCAAACCCCTCAGCAGATTCTCAAATGGTATAACAGGTTAGAAACCATTGCTATGACAAAACGTTATCAATCATATACAACATTATATAAAGTCTCTATGGAGCTGAAAAATATCATAGTGTTTAGATGACACTCAGTTTACAAAAACTCCATTTTATCTTTCAAATTCACTCATATTTGCAATTTACAATTTCACAGAGAACTACCCCAAAATGAGTCCAGAGGATGACATCAGAGAGTAAATTCAAAGACAAAGGCTCAGAAAGAAGACACCAAATGTGTCTGTAAAGGTCACACTATCAGTCGAACAGCAGGAGTGTGACCCTTTACATCTAAAAGAAGACCCAGGCATCTAGCATACAATTCAACGGGATGCGCATACACAGACTGCTAGCGGGTCCTAAGGCCCGCTAGTAAAGAAAGCTCCCTCTGACTGCCATCATGCACGCACCTACCAACCTGAAGATGTACAGTTTGCCACTCCGTCCATACAAGTACTTTCAGTAACGTGCAGCAGGCAAGGAAATGTGGTCTCCAGCAAGCGGTGAAGTCTACTGTGAAACAGCATATCATTGTGAAAATATTTTTGCTACTTTCACATTTTACTTCAACTAGTACAAAAATATTGTTCCTGTGATTACATGGATCTTGTGCAACTTAATGAGGCCCTCTGGGCCTCCAACAGCAAATGTTGAATATACATGGTAATAATTTTCCTGAGATCTTGGAGGAATGAGATATAGAGAATATCCATCTGTTTCTCTCTGGATGCTCTATTGGTTCAGGGGAAGCTTTTACCCTTCAAGATATCCTCTATCCTCTATGTGCCCAATGCACAAACAGCCAATAACTAGAGAGCATCCATACTACCTAAATTATATTCAGAAATTTTAAATTAGAATCAAGAACAAGTGTTTCTGTTTTCCTAAATCTGACTTTTCCTGGCACCCCCTTTATTGGGTTAATAACAACCTATCTCCCTAAAGAATTACAGATATTCAGGAAAGGGGGCAAGCTGATTGTGCTAGGTATCCAATGCATTGCCTCTGCACCACAAATCAATCCATTGACTGCTCTGTGAAAACCAAGTTGGGCTCTAAGAATTTTTCCTGTGGCATCTGACGCAATGTTAAACTCTGCCAGTAGAGGTCACTGGAGAGACATTAGACAAGGATTCTTGCTGGATGGTGCCCTACAAAGCAAGCAGCAGCACTCAGCTCCCCAGGTGGTCCCACAGTAGCCAGCTGCTTCCCCAGTTACCCCTCTTAGGCAGTCTCATAGAAGACCGCTTCCTGCAAGACACCTCTCCCAAAACAGCTCTACTGAAACCTGGAGACCAGATTTCCAGCAAATGCCAGAGCATGGGTATCCAGCAATTCCAGCAGCATTGACACCACTACCACCTTTGGCATTCAGCGAGCACTGGCTAGGAGGAGGGGGAGAGGCTCTTCCTTGGGTAGCAGTGTCAGTCCTAGGAGTAGCTGCTCCTTATATCTGCTTGTTCTGTACTCTCTAGAGTTCTCTCACTAACCAATCCCTCACTACCCCAATTCTCTTCATTACTCTTAATAATTCTTCCCTGATAGGGTTACAATATGTTTTCTGCCTATAATCCAGCCCTGACTGATACATCTCCTCTGGAAGGCTGGAGCATGAGAAATAGTTGAGAATGCCCAGAAAAGCTAATAGATGAACTATGACACAGTTAACTAGGTTGGCTGCCACCTTGTACAGAGTCGAAGCTGGCAGACTAGAACAAGGAAGACATCCAAATACCGCATCTACCAATGGCTACTCTGGGCAGGACCCTGGGTTAGAGACAGGAGGCACAGAGAAGATCGAGTGACATCCTTAAGGAATTGACTAACCAGCCAGAGATACCATGCCGCATGTACCCAAGCCAACAATTTAAGGCAGTACATGCTGAAAGTCTGGGAAGGGTTATGGACAATAATGTTACCGGTCAGTGACAAAGTCTCAGATTAATAGGTTATTCATTTCTGTCTTGTTAAAAACAAGAAGCAAGTACCTGCAAAAACCCTGTACCACAGAAAACAGAGACCAGCCTCTCTCTACATAGTTCTCCAAACCCTCCTTTGTCCTCGAATAATGGGGTATTACTCAAGTCCAACATATTGTGGACTACTGGCTGTGACCAGTTGCCTCACTGTCAAGAGATACACTTAAGTAAACATTTGGGTAGAGAAAAAGAATTTTAAAAATTAAAGCTGTTTCAATTTAAGGATGTGTTTAGCAAGAGGAGTCCCTCCTAAAAGGTTTTAAAGAAGAGATTAGGAAAACATGGTGACCATAATCTATCATGGCCAAATAAAAATGTCTTCAATAAAGCCTCTCTGCATGAGGCTATTAAGGAAACCCAATAACCACATGGTGGAAAATAAAACCCTGTCATTTACGGAAAGACAGGAAAGTGATTTGGGACAGAAAGCAGGAATAAAGAGGCTACCCTTGGCAAAACCGCTAGAGTAACAGTGGGGAAGCTTGGAAAAAAGAGCCTAAGAACAGGAGGGTTCTAATGAACCATCTGGAAAGTGGGAGAGAATATCAAAGGGAGCAAAAGGGAAATTTTCTAATGATAAATGAGAGTGGCTTTTAAATAAAGATGAATCACAAAAGATTTCAAAGGGGTTGTTCAAAATGAAAGATATCCACTCCACAAAGGACTGAATCATTACAGGCGAGGAGCTTAAACCACACTCCTACAGGAGGAAATGGTGAATGGCGACTACTTTTTTTTAAACAGGGTTGGAGGCAGGACAGAATACGAATGTCACACAAACATCCTGACGAAGGAGCATTTTAGTGATGTGTTGTGGTCAAGATTATGACAAAAGCTTACTTCTCTGCACACTCTCACTCGCCTTTTCTATAAAACATTCCCTGTTGTTGCTTATCACGAATAATCTTAAATGCAGAAGGAAGAACTGAATTTAAGTGAGCATGTAAGAGAAAGAACCTGGATGAAACTGGCCCAGAGGAAGTGATCGAAGGGGAATGAAGACGCACTAAGGAAACGGACTGCAGCCAGCAGGAAAGAATAAGCTACAGAACAGCCGCCTCCCACAGAGCCCTGGAGAGTATTCCCCGTAAACCTGCACAGAGCAGAGCTGGTGAAAAAGGACAAGGCACCACCAGGGACAAATGAAACATATAGCTTCTTTAAGCACTGGCCCAGGTATCTACTTTTTCATTAACATTTTAAAATCAGATTAAATAAATGCAGAATTTCTTTGGGCTCCCTCTGGTGTGTCTGTCAAACATAAAATTTGCTATTCTTGACAAAATAAATGTCTCATTAAGTGTTTTGTAAAAATTTAGTTTTCAAGCTACAGAACTATGGTTCTAAAACGTTTTAGTCTCAAAAATCTTTCTGCTCCAAATAATCATTACATTTTGGCATCATTTGCAAACAATGATGATGCCAGGTGCCATTCACCCCTCTCATTACCTCAGACGTAATCTCTATCTCAATTTTGGTGTTTATCATTCCCATGTAATTTTTTCACCCCTACCTACACTTTCATATAACAAAAAAATACTGTGTGTGTGATTGTGGTATCCGCACGTGTATTTGTAGATGTGGAGAGAGAATAAGCTGGAGCAAGTGAAACACAGAGAAAGAGAAAGCAGGAGCAAGTACACAGGGACAGCATGTGTTGTTGGGCATACTTTGAAATACCTATAAAAAGATATCATTGTTCAATGTTACTCTATTTTTCTCTCAATATTGTATTAAAACCTCATCCATGTTGACATAGGTACTTCTAGTTTATTTATGTTCAGTACTATAAAGTATTCAATGTACAGATGTACATAGTTCTTTCGAAATATTTTTTAAAGAATGCCTGATCACTGAGCACACAATTTTTTGGAAATCGCTGAATAAGTATACAAAGTGGTGACAACTATTAACACTGTACTAGAAGGGGGTAAGATTTATGGCTTTTCTAGATACTTGTTATTATCAAGATTGTTAATCTTTGCTAATTTAATGGGTCTGAAACAACATCCGGCTATTCCTGTTCACTGACAAAGCTGGCCTTTATTTACTGGCTGACCAAATTCTTCTATCAATTGGCTGTTATTGCTCTTGGTCCATTTTTCTTCCCTTAAAAAAATTACACAATAAATCATACCTAAAAAGTGTACAAGTATATCACAGTTAAGGAATAATAAAAGCACATACATGTGTGCTCACCGCCCATATCCACTTCAGAGAAGAGAGCAGCAGCAGAAACCCTGTGGTCCCCTCATGCCCCGGCCTGATCGACACAATCCACTGCGCCTCGCAGGAGTAACTGAACTGAATTTTAAACTATTCCCTTGCTTTCCTTAACTTTTCCATACATGCCTTACAACCCCCGAATGATACAGTATTTATTTTCCCATTTTTTGAATTTTACATAAATCCAACCGTACAATGTAAGCTACTGTAACTTTCTTTCTTTGTCTAATAGTACTTTCTATATTCACTCTTGTTGATGTATATACTTTCGATTTACTCATTTTCACAGATATGATACTCACATACCATTGTTTAAACATACCACAATTTGTTTATCTCTTCTACTCTTGGTAGAAACATGGGTTGTTCCAAATTTAGGCTAATACTGACAGCACTATGAACATTCTCATCTATCTGCTGATATCAGTACTGAAGAATGTATCCAAAAAATATATATGTACACGTGGGACTGGATTCCAGGTGTGGGTTTTTATGTTCCTCAAGAGCATGCCCATGGCTCCACATATTGGCCAACACTTGGTATTGTCAGACTTTTCCCTATTGTTTTTTTTTATACTGAGACCCTTTTTACTTTAACCACCTTAATGTTCTGTTAGTTACAAGCAAAGCCAGTGTCTCCACACAGCCTGCTGCTTGTCTTTTAACTTAGGCTTTTATTAGGCAGAAATTTTACCTTCGGGTAGTCAACTTTAACAATTTGTTCCATTAAGGATTTTTCTTGTTTAGGGATTCCATTTAAAATATCATATTCTACCCCCAAGGTGATAATGGTTATCTCTGTATTGTCTTCTTTAACTTTTAAAGAATTCCTTTTCACAAATGAATTGTGAATTCATCCAGAACTGAATTTTGCATTTGGTGTGAGATAGATTATCAATTTTCTTCTACATAGGTAAATTGTCACAGCAATTCATGTAGACTATATTATCTCTACATTTATTTATCATCACTTCTATTTTATAATAAGATAATAAATTCCCAAATATGAGTAGAACTGTTTCAGAGTTCTATACCTGACTAACCTCATGCTAATATTAAACCATCGTAGTAACTAGAACATTATATTCTTGATGTCTGGGAAGACATGTCCCCTTACATTGGTGCTCTTCAAAATTGTTCTGGCTATGCATGAACTTGTTGTCCCTCTTATGAATTTGAAGATCAGTCCTTCAAATTGTACAAAATACCCAGTGGACATTTTTAGCAGATTTGCACTTATATTTGAATTTACAGATTGATTTTAGGCAAACCGCCATATTCATAATATTGTTTTCCTGCCTATGAATCTACAAATATGGTACAGCTCTCCTTTATTTCTTCTTCTTTTATATCTTTTAACAATATCTAGTCATTTTATCTATAAATATCTTGAACATCTTCTGCAATAATTAGACTTCAAAGTTTTAGTTGATACTATGAATGAAATCTTTACTATATTTTCTAATTGGTCATTACTTGTGATTAAGAAACATACCTATATTTTCTTGCAACCAACAACCTGACTAAACTGTCCTATTAGTTCTAATAATCGACCTGGATGGATATTCTATTCAATTTTCTAGGTAGGTCATCAAGTCACCTACACATGAAGCAGCTTTATCTCATGTTTTCCAATGCATATAATTTCTATTTCTCTTTCTGGTTTACTGCATAAGCTGGAACTTCCCACACAATGATGAATAGACATAGTTCAGTGAGGAGGGGGTAGGGAGGAATAGAGGGGAAAAGGTACAGGGAAGAAG
>PVIA01007515.1:0-82336 GCA_004024845.1 Tonatia bakeri
ACTATGTGTTTTTTCTTTGTTCAATAGTTGACTAAACACTTGTGATGTCTATTCTTATTACTTTGAAAAAAAAAATGAAACCATATATTGTCCCAAATGGCACATTTCCTCTCATTTGGGAAGGGAAACTCAATTTTCTTGTTATGAACATGAGATATTTGATGTGTCTAAGCTAAATCTTTTCAATGAATGCTTTTATGACTGCTAGAAAGCCACCTGAGAGCCTTTGCCAGGCAGCAGTGGACTGAAAGAGACTGCTGACAGCGAGGCATTTCTCCAGTGCTTTTGGAACTGCATTCTTGTTCTAGATGGAGAACTTTTCAAGCATCTTCACTACAAATGGGGACTTGGCATGTTTTATAGGAAGTTTCTTTCAAGGTGCACATTGCTCAATATCACTTAGTGTTGTATATAAAAGCTCAGCCCCCCATGTATAGAGCCTGCTGAATGAAGGTGAAAAGAATTTTGTTTGAGCCCATTGTTTATACAGACTCCAAGAAGTGCAAATGTAAGCACATGGACAGGATGTGATTCAGAATGTCACCATAGGTAGAATACAGGAAAGCTGTGACTCACACAGAGGTCACATACACAGTGATCATATTTCCCAATATTGAACACTGTTTTGTTTTAAATTTTTAATTTTTTTTGGTAGTGAATGGTATTTGACCAAATACAACAGGGATGAAAAAGAATGATATTGTATTCCTGCTGAGTATTGGTAGAATATAGCATCATATCTATTCTAGAGAGAACACAGTAAATACCTGCATAACAATAGAATGAAGCCTTTTAACTTCTGGGCTTCTGTATAAAAAGCATGTGGCTATGGCACTCTGGTGGGCAAGAGTCCTTCAGTATTCAACCACTCATCCCATAATATATATTCAGGTACCTTACATTTTGGTGAGGGGACTGAATGGGGAATTAAGAATCTCTTGCTTAGGAGCACTGTGAACAGACAAGTAAGTGGGCAAAGCAGAGAGTTGAGTGCTAGTGGATACTATGGGGTCATATGGAGTGTACCTAGCCCAGATTTGGACTCAAGATACAGGGGCTGGAAAGGCCTCTAGAAGATAATGATTTCAAATATTAAAAATGAAAAATAAATAAAAGTTATACAGGAAAGATCTAAAGATGGAGAGAGCACATTGTAGGTGTGAGAGTGTTCCAAGAAGGTAGGTGCATGGTACATTGAAGGCAAGAATAAAAATTCTAGGTGGCTTGAATGAAGTGTATTAAAGAAAAAGTGATGTTTGGTGAGGCTAGGGAAGGCATGCAGAAACTAGTGTGGGATTTATTCCAAGACTGAAGCTGTATCATTAGTTGAAGATTTTAAGCAGAAATATTAAATAGTTGATTTACATTTCAGAAAGGTCATTCTGGCTCCTGAATGAGGAAGGGCTTAGAGAGAGGCAGAAGTAAAGGCAACAAGCACTGTCCAGACGTGTCTGTCTGGGTGAGGGATGATCGAAGCCTCAGTGAAGTTTGTTACAAAGTAAATTTAGGCATCAGATCAATAGGAGGAAGTGATTTATATGATAGAATAGTGAAGGAGGCTGCCTTCATTTTTGACTAGGATAACTGGGTCTCTCTTATTTGAGGAACACAAAGTAAAGAGTGGGTGTTAGGTAGTTTTTAAGTGGCTGCAGGTGTATCATCCAGGTACATACCTGCAGAGATTGAAAGAAGTAGCTACAGTAATTTTTTAACCAGCGTGCCACAAGAATTTTTAAAACATGCAATACCTGACTAGTCAGGGGCAGTGACCTCTTTTCTGTTAGATTTTCAAATTAAAAAAAAAATGGTACCAGGCAACACAACAACAGATGTCCAGTGTAAATAAATCAAAATTATATCTATTTTTTGTCAGATCAGCAAAAAATATGATATATTGTTTGGTGTGCTGCAGAATTTTAGAAATTAGTTTATGTGTGCCATGAGGTATAAAAGGTTGAAAATCATTGTTCTTCTACAGAATTTTGGGTGGGCATACACTTTGGTTATCAAAATGGACCACTTGCATAAGGGGTAGAGGGTATAATGGAGACAGCATGGATAGATGATTTTATGTTTGGGGCTCAACTCAAGAATTTTTGCAAGAAAGCTTCATCTATTTTTTTAGAATAAGTGTTGAAATTTAAATCAACATGAATTCAAATCTGTTTCAGGGTTCTAAATAATACCAGGCCTATGGAGTCTTTTGACATATTAAGAATAAGGTCTTTCTTGAAATTAATGAAAGGATTTCAGGAAAATAGAAGCTAACTAGTGTGACTGGTCTGGTGTCCTGAGTTTAGTGTATCTGAAAACCATTTAATAGTCATTGGATGGCCATTAAATAGTTCTGGACTTTAGATATTTAATTATCTATAAGAATTTCTGAAGAATGATGGGGGTGGGGGCAAGGTGAAGAAAGACTAACAGCTCAAACTGGCTACGAAAAATATGTTTGGCACAAAATATATCCTAGAGTGAGGTTTGGAGGAATGAGGTTCCAGTGTTTCTAGTCTATGCTACCCATAGTGTCTAAAATTAGGCTTCAAGCATTTTCTTTGACATGGACATGAAAGAATGCCTAACAAATTGTGTTTTCAGACTAAATTTTTCATGACTTTTAAAATTTCACACTACACAATTCAAACTGAAATAATTCAGAAATGTTACTTAAAGACATATATATTTTTCTCCTAAGAAGTACATCAAATTCATATTTCATAATTCAATTAAATAAGAACATTCTACCAAATCTGTGTCTCTGCATACCAGGGAGATGATGTTTGCTGTAGGGAGTAGGTAGGTGGAATGGCATTTGGATTCTTCTGACCCAGTGGACAATGGCAAGGTAGGGGAGTTTAATAATCAATAGTTTAACAGTCAAGACCAATTTTTATATTATTGTAACACCAAATTCATGAAAAAAATTAACCACATGTGAAAATGTCCTGACTCAAAACTCCAGTATTAAGTGATAGCTGATGAATATTACATTTCCCCAGAGAGGAGAACTATTGTTAGAATCCACCAAAAAAAGGTCTTAAAATTTAAAAATAAAACATATGTAAAAGAGGAATTTAAGCTGGTGAATTCATAAGTTTTAAAACTTCTAAAGTGTTTCCTAGTTTTTAATCTTCTACTGTCTGAAGAAAGCTCCTTGTTATCTATATACAATTCTGCTTCTGATTATTTAGTTGCTTTAGGGTTTGCCTGTTTTCACTTTATCTGATTGCAGGCTTAGTTGAGATTAAAGCTTGATGTTTCTTAAACTTCAGGCTGTCAGATAACATGATCAAAGGGTACCTTACTGCTTCCCAGTTTGCTAGTTCACTGACACCCCTACCATCCAGGGCCTGAATCCCCAGTACTGATAATATCCACCTTTACATACACACTTGTACTGCTAGAGCTGGGCTCGGTGATCTCAGTCACTGACCTAACCTTCACAACAGTCTTGAGAGATGGTGACAATTTTCCTCATTGAGAGACAGGAAGCCTGAAACTTGCAGAGCATAAGTAAGTTGGCCAAGGTCACAGAGCAAGTAAATCAAACTGGTGAGAACACAGTTCTATCTGACCACAAAACCCACAAAACCCACACTTGGAAAGACTACAATACACACCCCCTTCATGCATTCATCTCCTGCTCTAGGGAATTTCCCTACATGCATTTCATCTGAGGACATCACTGAGTATTAGAAAGTATTTCTTCATGGGGAATCAAACATTGTTTCCTATACTCTTTCTTGGATACTATAAGGGAAAATTCTGCATTATAATAGTGCTCTTGAAGGCTATGAGCACCTGTGTCTTAGGCCTCTGACCCCATTTTCCTGCTCTTAGCTTCACCCCACTCTTAGCCTCCAGAGTGTGGCCTACCAGGAAAGATTGCACAAAGAGATTGGCTTTCTTAAAACCCTAGGAAAGACAAGAGTTGTGTTATTAAGGAAATGGAGAATTGAGGTACTGCATCACCACTACTTGTGGGAAGCAGTGTGGCTCTGGTCAAAGATGACCTTTCACCTGGTTGTCATCCCTGCTTGGGTTCCATGTGTGTTATTCTGACAGTGAGGTGCCTGGAATTGATGTGGCCTGTCCACTATGAAGTAGTGATGAACAATTTTTCTCCATTTGTTCTGCTTCTGTGGATGCAGCCAAAAGTGAGGTTGGCAGATTTGATTACCAAAGTCTCTTGCTGATCCATATCACAGTCTCATGAACTAAGTCACATGTAGGTCAAATGTGTGTTTTAAATATAGGTTTGATGTTATAATGGAAAGAGAGGGCCTTTAAAAATTTTTAAATCTTGTTTTCAAGTTTTTAGATTTTCAGAATGTTTTGATACCTCAGTTAATAAAGCCATTTAGAGTTCCCATGATTTCTAAACAGGCACTATGAATACGATCTGTTATCTTTGTATTCATAACCACATAGCCACAGACTACATGTTCCCTTCACTGGAATTATCCTCAGAATGAGTGATGTTAGCTTATTTGTACAGCAGCATACAGTACTATTTCTCTACCCCTTTCACCCATAATTCTTTCATTTATACTCATAGCAAACATCCTCACAGAATTTGGTACCCAGTGTCTATGACAGTAAAATACTTTACTGATGAGATGTTATTTTAATTTCTATTAAACTTTGAATCAATAACAGACCAGAGCTGAAAGAAAGGACACTAATGTAAGTGCTTATAAAATAAAAATTAACAGACATTAACTACCAGAAATGCCCCTTCCAGCCAAAGCCCCTCATGTGGCATGTGAGTGTGGGGGAGGACAGTGGTGAGTAGGGGTGTGAGAGGAGAGAGGAGGACCAGAGTTCTCTGTGATCATAATGACACAGCTCCAGATAAGGCTCTGGAGAACTTGTTAACTAGAAGGGCACAGAACTGCTTTGCAAGTAAGTACACATTCAAGGTCCCCAGCTGTGAAACTTTGATTCAGTAGGTACAGGGCTGGGCTAGGCATCTCTTCTTGAAAGTTACCCTGGAGATCCTGGGGCAACTTATTGAGTTAAAACCCTAAAATGTGTGTTAAGAACTATCTTAGGTCATGGTTCAGAACACAAAACTGAGCTGAGAAAAGTATTTTGTGGCTCAAATATCCACCTATTTATTAGTAGACTATTTACTGAAACAATTACTAGGGTAAGCCAAAAAAATCATTCCAGTGATAATTTCTATTTTATCACAAAATTTCACTAAATATTAACTCTGCACTTGTTTCCAAAAAACATCATGTAAGCACTATAGGTGAGTTACCAACATCTGAAACATGGAACAATGCTTACATGGGAATATACTGTATTTTGCTATGTACTTTTTTGCCCAATTTTGAGGGAAAAGTAAGGATGCACATTATACATATATACATTAACGATTATATGCCATGGGCATAATAATCCAGTGTATAATGTATACAAAAACATGGGTGTGCATTATACATGGCAAAATACAGTATCTGATTGACTAAGGACTCTTCAAAAGAAAGAAACTTTTGGTAGCAGATAATTATTTTGGAGCTTCTTTATATAATGCCTCACATACATTATACAGGGGTGGGCAAAATTAGGTTTATAGTTCTGAGTATGTGAAACAGAGTTTATTCTTGTATTATTTATTTTTATTACAACTGTAAACCTACCATTGCCCACTCCTGTATATGTATAATGTATTATATACATTTAAATATTTTATTATAATTTGCAATTATTTGTGTATTTGTTTGGTAGTGTTTTTGTTGACTGTCTCTTCCCTAAACTGTGAGGCAGAGTTTATGTTAGTCTTGCTGACAGTTGAATGCACAACACCCAGTGTCTCCCAATAAATGTTCATTTACTTGCTACCTAGATGAAGGAATTACCTAAGATCTTATTATAAATGTGGAAACTTCCATTTCTTGGATTTTCTAGTTTTGAGGTCAAAGTAGCCATCCCTGTGTAGTAAGTTATTCTCAGGAGGTTTCAGGTAAATGTAGTTTCAGGGTCACTATTTCCTGCCATCATCCTGGAGATGAAGAGGGAAGATTATACCGCTGTGTAGGTATAATGGTGATAACTGTACCCTATATCAGAGGTCATAAACTGTAGGCCCATCGACCCCTCTAATTAGTAAGTATGTTTAATTTGCTCTGCATAATATTGAACTGTACAAAATTTTACATTTTTTAAAGTTAAGGTCAACATATAAAAGTTGATATATTTCACATATCTATCAGGATTTTTAGATTATCCTGAAAATGGTAAGGTTTAGAAGCATTGAGCCCACTTCCTACTTGTTAACAATTTATTAGAGAGGAGTAGCCTCTTTGGGTGAGGCAAATTTGCTCATTTCTGAGAGTCTGTCTATCTGTCTCTCTCTACGTTCCTCCCTCTTCCTCTCCATCTTGGCCGTCCAGAGGTCAAGCAGCAGGTGCACTTTGTCATCTTATACCCAGTGCTACTTCAGTCGTATTCATTACCAGACCATGCCCCCAAGGCAATAATTTAGTTTGATTATATTTAAATAGAGTTTGGGCATTTTCAAAGCATCTGGCTGGAGTTTCACACTGAGCCATGCATATATTTAAATCACTGAACATTTTTCCATCATTTCCTAATCACCAATCTTAATTGAATACTCTCATCTCAAATTTTGAATTTTTTGGCTTTTATCCATGCCTTCATTTATTTATACATATTGATGCACTCCCTCAGGTATAAGTCCCTTTGAGTACTCCAGATAACAAAGGATGGTGCCTTGAGTCAGTTGTGGCAACAGTGGTGATAATCAATGCTCACATTCTGAATATATAGTATTTTGAAGGTAGGATCAGTGAAACTTGCTGGTGGAGCAGATAAAAATTATGCAACAAAAGTGGCAACTACATTTTTAGGTGGAGGAACTACAATAGCAGCTTGTAAACTTCTTCCATAAAGGGTCAGATAGTATACATATTCAGCTGTGCAGGCCTTATAGTTTATGTTGCAGCTACTTAACTCAGCTTTTGTAGCATGGAAACAGCCATAGATAATATATGAATAAGCAAGGGGACAGATAGGTGACCTTGAACTAGAAGATGGGCAATGTCATTCTCTGATAGGAGGAAGACTGCAGGATTAGCATGCTATGGGTGGGGAGCAGGGTAAAGTCATGAATATCTGGAGCTCAACTTTGAAGGAATTAGGTAGAGGTTTAAAGTAGCTATCTGGGAAACTTAGTCTGAAATTCAACTGAGAGATTTAGAGATATAATTTGGAGCAATAATACCACCAGCATATAAATGGTATGTCAATCTATGAGACTGGATGAGAATATGTAGGCAGTGCATACAGATAGATGAAACAGACAAGAAAAAGGGAGTGAGGGAAGTGGACATGACCTGAGCCACAGGAACGCTCCAGCATGTAGAGGCTGGAGAGTGAAGAAGAATCAGCAAACATATGCAATCAGCAACCAGCGATCAAGGCAAGTATGGGATCATGAGACCAAGGAACTGTGGTGTGTCCAGGAGGATAAAATGACCAGGTATGCCAAAGCTGCTGATAGACCAAGAAGTTGTTGAGCAGAAAATGGCCTGGGATACACAGCTAGGTAGACTAGAGGTGGGGTGGGGAACCTGTATGAGGTCTCAAAAGAGAATGGAAGAAGAAAAACTGGAAATTCTTTTGTTGAAGACAACTTTTAAAGGATTTTATTGTTATAGGAAGGAGAAGAATGATGCCATAATTGGAAGATAACAA
Organism: Tonatia bakeri; assembly: GCA_004024845.1. Classification (NCBI taxonomy): domain Eukaryota; kingdom Metazoa; phylum Chordata; class Mammalia; order Chiroptera; family Phyllostomidae; genus Tonatia; species Tonatia bakeri. Next base: position 7,726 of record PVIA01007515.1, read on the forward strand.
GGAGTCAAGAAAGGGCTCCCCCCGCCCTTTTTTTTAAATGCATGCTGTTGGCAATGATCTCCACAGGAAAAAGTACACTTTATATCATATCTTTACAGAAATTTATCTTTCTCAGCTATGTGCAAGGTTGCACTCATTTTACTGGGAAGTCTACTTTATCTTCTTTTAAACATTTAAGAAATGCTTAGGACCTTAGTTTGATATTTTGTGACAGAAATTTTCAACCTGTTTCATCTCAGGGCACACATAAACTAATTACTAAAACTCTGTGGTACACCAAAAATATATACCATAATTTTTTGCTGATCTGATAAAAATAGGAATAATTTTAATTCATTCACACTGGATGATTATTATTGCCTTGACTATTGCCACTTTCTATTTGACTATCCAAGGGAAAAGAGGTCAGTGTCCCTGACTAAATAGTCTGGGTTGCATGTTCTAAAAATTCTGTGGTATGTCGGTAGAAATTGTTGTTTCGGGGTACAATGTAATCCCATATTTTATAGTTATTTTTGTGGCTTGAAGGAATTTCTTTTAACTCTCTACTTTTCTTATGAAGTAGAATCAGTCCAAAAATCACTTAATTAATCCATACTAGAAACTTCCTTTTCTCTACCTCTGCTCTGCCTCACCTCACCTGACCCCAGGCCTCTGAAGCCTTCCTTCCCAACGCTCATTTCTACCCTCTTGTTGGGTTAACACTGGTGCTTGTATATTCAGCTCTGAATTTTCTTTATTGGCATTTCACATGCATTTCTATCTAATGGGACTAAACCCACCAATTTCAAAACAGAACCACAATCATGTCCATGATTTAAAGCTGTTTTAAAGTGTTTTAGAAACTTGGCTGCACTCAGGGGAAATAATTTTATCATCACTTAATCTCTTTTTAATGGTTCTTTCTCACTTCTGTAAGTCAACACTTCTTTCTCAATCTAACTAACCCAGAAAAAGATCAAAAGTCCTAACTTAATTATTTTTAAAGAACTCTAAAACTTATCTATCTAAACTGACTTTATTTTTAATCTTAATATGTAAGAAATGACCACATATTTATTTATCCAAGAAAATAAATGTCTATTGCATATGCCATACTGCCATACTGTCTCCAATGCCATTGCTATCATAAGTAGTTTAGAAATACATCTCCAAAAACCCCAAGTACCATACCTTCATTTAACATTTTATGTCTTTGAAGATGGATTCCAAGTGCATAGTAGATTTTTTAAGAGGTGACTTTTGTTTTTATTTTTAGTTTACTATTATTATTTTAATATTCACCCAAGGAAATGTTTATTGATTTTAGAGACAGAGAGAGAAAAAGATACAGAGAGATATAGAGACAGACAGAGATTGATCAGTGCCTCCTGTATGATGTGCCCTGACAGGGGATTGAACCCCAAACATTTTGGTGCATGGGAAGACTCTCTAACCATCTGAGCCAAACTGGCCAGGTTTAAAGTTAATTTTTCAAATACTTCTACGTTTAATTTTTATGTTTGAAATTAAAAGATGTTACCTACTTAAAAAACAAAAAAGCAGTATGTCGCTTCAAACAATATTGGGAATATACCCAAGTAATTTTAGGTTGCAAACCAGTTAGACTGAATTTATTGTTGCCCAGAGACATTTACAGGGATTGAAGAAGGGAGGTTCAGATGTCAGTGTGCTCACTCAATCTGGCTGCCACTCTGTTGTGGATACCAAAATTTACAGAAACAGCTGATAAAACAACCTCATATCTGGCTGGAGCATATCATCCTCTAATTCTCTGTCTACTTATGAAAGTCCAGCCCTGGCTGGCGTAGCTCAGTGGATTGAGCGCGGGCTGCGAACCAGGCATCGCAGGTTCGATTCCCAGTCAGGGCACATGCCTAGGTTGCAGGCTATGTTCCCCAGCAACCGCACATTGATGTTTCTCTCTCTCTCTCTCCCCCTCTCCCTTCCCTCTCTAAAAATAAATAAATAAAATCTTTAAAAAAAAAAAAAGTCCACAACCATCTCCCAAGCTGCAACAGTCTTTAAGTCAATTTTGTATTTCTTTGACTTACACTTTAAAGATCTATGAATCTGATCTTGATGAGAATCTGCATTTTTGCCATACTTCTCCTATCTCTTGGAGCCACAAGTGTCTTAGGTATTTAAATGACATCAGTTTGATTTCTAGGTCTCTCTCCTGACTTAAACCAACTAAGTGGTTGCCAACAGAGAAGGTGTTGAACTTAGCAGAATAGATCATGGTGAACACTTGAGTCCAAAGCTAAATTAATCAATGTATGAGCTGACCAACTAAATGGCTCTTAACAACAATGAATGGAAGAAAACCATTTGGGTCAATAGGGCAGAACTTACAAGCATATCCATGCTTGGACATTGCCTTAGCTATCTTTAGTTTGTGATTTATCTAATGTAATCATATCTAACTTCTAGTGGATCCAGGAAATGTTTCATTTTGTATCCATGCATATTCTTAATTTTTGCCTCATTTTTAGGAGGCAAGATCAGATTTTAAAGTTTATAACCAAATTATCTTTGAAAGTATCTTATCTATTTAGAGGAAATACAGAATATTGAATCTGGTTGAATAAAAGCTAAGTAAGTTTCAAGTGTTCAGTTTTTTCAAAAACAGACAATAATATGTTGCATATTCATTAAGCATTCCACAGAACATCAAATAAGTGCACGTGTGTCCTTCTTTGTTCCATTATCATGTTTGTAGAGAATGATATTAAAGTCATTTCAAATAAATCTCACAGATATTCAGAGAAATTAAGCAGATACACATCAAGCATCTAGAAATATATCTATATTAACTGAAATATTTAGCAATTTATATCTTCAATATCCTTGAATTTTTATCAGTTGTTAAAATTCTTTTACATGGTTATACTGGCAACACTTATTGTAATTTAGAGCTTATGACTGCAAAGAATAGATCATATCTTACCACTCCCTACAGCCCCCCTTATATTTTTGTTGAAATTTCCTATTATTACAAAATAAAGTAATCATTGCTTGCTATTTTCAAAGCTCAAAGACCTCTTATCATATTAATACATTTAAATACTACTGGAGATTAAGAGAATAAATAATTTATCCATCTTCTCACAGGTTACATCTTCATTGGTTACAACTAGCCAATGAAAAAATACAGAGACAGCAAATGCAGATCTCAATTTTACCAATAGATATGATTGATGTAATTCCCAAATTTCAGCGCTCCCTATTCTGTGCAGGATGGGTATGAGTCCTGCTTGGGGACAAAGAGGCAAGAAAGGGTACAGGACCTTCTGACTTACCCTGATCAAAGGGACAGTCGATCATCTCTTTCACAGGGAGGCAGAGTGACCACTCTCTGTGTGGGCCCTGGCCAGTGCCCACCAGGGTTTCCAGCATCTTCCTTCAGGAACAAGGACACAGGCAAGTTCTCTAAAAGTAAACATCACAGAAAGTGGTTATTCCTCCTCCCCTACAACTGTCCTCTCCAAAGTTTTAATTGTGACTTTTGCACATAGAAACACCTAAAAAAATGTAGGCATCAGTAGTAAGACATTGTCTTCCTCTCAAAATCCCTTAATCACAGTTAACAAAGAATGCTCATGTAAGATATTTTCCAGGCATAAACTTTCATTTTATCTTTTTAACATATACAGTATTTTGTTTTTAAATATATGAATGAGTATAAAGATAGGATTATATATGCTAAACTACTTTTAAAATTCTTTTTTTTTTGGTTTCTTTTACTTTTTTTTTTATTTAAATGAATGTTCAAGTACAGTTTTCTCCCCCTTACTCCCATTCAAGCCCTCCCACCCCCCCTCCCTACCTCCCACCCAATCAAGCCCTCCCAATCCTACTTTTAAAATTCTTAACTGCCTTAAATATTTGTAAAATTTTGAAAAGAAGTTTTATTCTCTTTGTAGTATGGAAAGGGCTAGAACTGAGGAAGTCATAGCCCAAAAGAACACAGATCTTCTTGGCTCTATACTGGGGCTACTCAAGTACATTAAATCATGAGAAGTTGACGATGAAAGGTACCCTAGAGATGACCTCATCCCATCTTATTTTACAGACAAGTTAATTGGTGGAAAGACTAGCAGACATGGCCTCAGTCACAGATGATCTTAGCCATAGAGTCAGGGTTAGAACATAAGATTTTTTATTACTAGGTCAGTGTTATTTGTTCCATGCTGTGTTCATATTTTAGGACAAGATTCTCATTAAGTGTTTTTAGCTGTTATTGGTCTGAGTGCACACTGTATTTCAATATGCAAATAATACTTAGATGTATTTTTTTTCAGGTGACTACAATTAGTTCAGCACTCTCCAGGGGGAAAAAAGGGTTGATGCTATTACATGTGGAATTGCTTTTAATTTCATTATTATGTATTTCAATGAACTGTAGCCCATATGTCATAAATCCATATTTTATTCAAAACATCAGAAGAATAACTAACAGATAAATTTACTAACAGCCAAGCAAATGCTTTTAAAAGTTAATTTCAGTACTAAGATTTTATGATGTTCATTATAAATTTATTTTTTGTAGATATATTTTACCCCACTTTTTACAAACAAAACAATTTGAAGTAATAATTCATAAAATTTCTGTCAATTATTTTACTAAGCTAAGTAATTATGAAAATGTAATACAATATTTTTTTTCATAACTGTAAAATAGCATGATATCAAGTCAGAGAAAAAAACAAATACATAAATAGACACCAGCTCATAAAATATTATAGAATGAGTTTTATCCATTTTTGATGCTGTATTTAACATTGAACATTGATTATTTATTTATTAAAATGGTATTTTGTGATATTTCACCACATTTAATTTAATCCATAAAATAGGTGAATTATAGTCTGGTTAACTAAAAGTGTTTCTTGCTATAGCTCCTTGAATAATTTTAGTTTGTGTATAGCCAAAGGAGATGTGCCATTGTCACCTTAGAATTGCTCTAAATCTTTTCCAAATAATTCTGTTTTTATATAAACTTTGTGAGTTTATTTCAATGGAATTCTAGATCAATGTATGTGAAATGGTCTTGTTTTTCTCATTTAAAACAACTTCTGAGTAACTAACAAATCTTGGAGGGCAGCTGCTATGGTGGAAATGTTTCTTGAAGAGTTTATCTGTTATTTTATTTTTTCCTATTTTATTTCAAAGTTACTAAATTAATTTCCTTTCACTTAAATACATTGTTATATTAAACAAGTCTATGTCTCCCATTATTCTTAAGGAAAACTATACCTTTCCAGTGTTATGGCCAAGCAGTCCTTTGAGTTTGCTTGAAAGCTTGTAATGTATTGTGAACTAAGGGCTATTAAGGCTAATGCATTTGAGTCTTGCTTAGTTACCCACACCTGGTGGAAGAGAAAATCACCAAAAAGCTGGTAAGGAAGATTATGAAAGTAGGGAACCCAGGATTAGTATAAGGACATCCATGTGCCTTCATATACAGAGTTTCATGTGAATTTGAGTAATTACAAAACTGTTACTTTTTTCTTTTGTTACATTATTTTATTGTATTTTATTCATTACCATTTATCCCCCCATGCCACCTTCCATCTCTACCCACACCCCTGCCTCCTGCAATCATCACATTGTTATTTCTTTTTTCATATAAGGTCTTACCTTCTAAATATATTAGTATGCAAAACTTTAGGAGATCTAAGACGGCAGAGAAGTAAGTGGAAGCTGCACAAACCTCCTCCCAGGACCAATATGGAATTATGACTAAATTGTAGAAGAATCATCCTAAAAAAACAACTGAACACTGCCTGGAGAGAAGCCTTGTAACCATGGACAGACAGAAGAAACCATAGTGGGACCTGTAGGGAGTGTGGAGGAGGTGTAAGAGGGCTGGCTGGGCTCCCATGGAAGGCAGCTGAAGTTCCAGATGGATATTTAAGAAGCTGGAAGATTCACCCTGAAAAGTGTGGGGTCTCATCACCAAGCTGGGCTCCAAGTCTACAGCACCAGAGCCTAAAAGAAATCCAGAAAACATCCAGCTATGAAAAATAGAAGGGTTTGTGTCTTCCAGGGAATGGTGGCTGGAGACTCAGAGAAACTCTTAAAGGGCCAGTGCACAGAATTGTTTGTAGCCACTTATCCTGGCATCCAGCAGAGGGAGGACAGAGTGGACCAGAGCCACTTGAGGAGCGTCTGGGGTTGGTGGCTCTGGAGAGAGAACTGAAGGAAGAGCTGTCAGGATTCCTGTGCTGAGTCATTTCCAATACTGCAGAAGCCATCTTTCTCATGCTGCACTCCTCTCCAAATGGCTTCAGCCTAAGCAGAAGCAATAGCCCCACCCATAGGAATTACTCTGTTCCACTCTGTGGAGTTTAAGTTGGACTGCTGATTACAGTTTAAGGTTATATAATTGATTATCTTAACAATTAATGCAGATATCTGGGAGCACTTTGAGACTTTAGCTGACCCTCCCCAAGGCCTGGTGCTGATAAAACCAGCCTTGGAGCACAGCTTAGTTCTTTCTGCATGCAAATAGGCCCAGTAGAGGGAGCCAAACAATGTGAATTAGTGATTACTCCAAACAGGTTGAGCAGGGCAGGTTAAAAGCAGCTTCCGAAAAAGGCCTACACCAGAGTCTTTGCAGATCTACCTAATACATAGAAACAATACAAAGAAGCAGCCAAAATGAGAAGACAAAGAAACAGATCCCAAATGAAAAAATGAGAGAATTTCCCAAGAAGAACTAGATGAAATGGAGGCAAGCAATTGATCTGATAGTTTAGAGTAGGAGTGTCAAACTCATTTTCACCAGGAGCCACATCAGCCTTGTGGTTGCCTTCAAAGGGCCGAATGTAATTTCAGGACTGTATAAATGTAACCACTCCTTAACAGTTAAGTGAGAGCTCAGTGCTGCCACCAGGTAGAAATAAGGTGCTGGGCCAGATAAAACAAAGTGGAGGGCCAGATTTAGTCTGCAGGCCTTGTGTTTGCCACCTGTGGTTTAGAGTAATGATTATAAGGATACTAAACAGCATGAAAAAATACATAGGAACCATAAAAAATGATGAGTCAGAAATAAAGAATGCAATATCTGAAATAAACAATACACTGGAAGGAATAGACTGTAGGTTAGATGAAGCAGATGATTGAATCAGTGATTTGGGAGACAAGAGATAAAAAACAGACAGGCAGAGCAGCCAAAAGTAAAAACAAGAATTTAAAAAACTGAGGAGAGCTTAAGAAATATTTTGGACAACATGAAGCATAACAACACCTGCATCATGGGAATATCAGGAAGAGAAGAGAGTGAGCAAAGTTTCAAGAACCTATTTAAAGAAATGATGACTAAAAGCTTCCCTAATCAAGTGAAGGAAAAAGACACATAAGTCCAGGAAGCTCAGAGAGTCCTAAACAAGTTGTATCCAAAAAGGCCTACACCAAGACACATCATAATTAAATGGCAAAGCTTAAAGAAAGAGAGGCTTCTAAAAGCTATAAGAGAAAATCAGGTAACTAGAAGGGAGCTCCAATTAGACTGTCCTCTGAATTCTCAACAGAAACATTTCCAGCCAGAAGGGAGTGGTGTGAAATATTCAAGGAGATGAAAAGCAAGGACCTACCACCAAGGCTTCTTTACCTAACAAGGCTATCATTTAAAGTCAAAGGAAAATAAGGAGCTTTCCAGACAAGAAAAAGCTGAAGGAATTTGTTAACACCAAACCAGTACTGAAACAAGTGTTAAAGGGCTGGCTTTAAGAAAAATGGAGAAAAAAAAGAAAAAGAAAAAAAAAACAGACAAAAGCAGTTTAACAATAAAACAGAACTAAATATGTATCTATAAAAATTCCCTAAAATGTAAATGGCTTGAATGCTCCAACCAAAAGATGTAGGGTAGCTGAATGGATAAGAAAACAATACCCATATATATGTTGACTCCAAGAGACACATTGCAGATTGAAAGATATACACAGACTAAAAGTAAAGGGATGAAAAAGATATTGCATGCAAATGGAAAAGGAAAAAAAAAGCTGGGATAGCAATACTTACATTTGCCAAAATAGACTTTAAAACCAAGGCTATGGTGAGAGACAAAGAAGGACTCTGCATAAAGGGGACCCTCCTATGAGAGGCTATAACCTTAGGAACCATATACACAGTCAACATAGGAGCACCTATATATGTAAAGCAAGTCTTGATGGACATAAGGGAGAGATCAACAGAAATATTGTCGTAGTTGGGGATTTTAACAGCCCATTGACTTCAATGGATAAATCGTTCAGACAGAAAATCTACAAGGAAACAGTGGCCTTAAATGACACAGTGGATTAAGTGGATTTATTTGATATCTTTAGAGCATTTTACCCCAATGCAGGAAAATATATATACTTTTCAAGTGCACATAGAGCATTTTCTAAGATAGACCACAAGTTTGGACACAAAATGAGTCTTAATAAATTTAAGAAGATTGAAATAATATGAAGTATCTTCTTTAACCATAATGCTATGAAACTAGAAATCAATCACAAGAACAATGAAAAACACACAAAGACATGGAAGCTAAATACCATGTTATTAAACAATGAATGGGTCAACAATGAGATTAGGAAAAAGTCAGGAGATACTTTGAAACAAATGAAAATGAAGACACAAAAATCCAAAATCTGTGGGAAAATGGGAAAGCAATCCTAAGAGGAAAATTCTTGCATTGCAGGCCTATCTCAAAAAACAAGAAAAAGCTCAAATAAACAATCTAATTTACACTTAAAGGAACCTGGAAAAGAACAACAAACAAAGCACAAAGTGAACAGAAGGAAGGAAATAATACAGATCAAAGCAAAAATAAATGACATGAAGACTAAAAAAAGGTACAAAAGATCAATGAATTCAAGAGCTGGTTCTTTGAAAAAATAAACAAGATTGACAAACCTTTGGCCATGCTCATCAAGAAAAAAAGAGAAATAAAATCAGAAATGAAAGAGGAGGAATAACAACTGACATCAAAGAAATACAAAGGACTGTAAGAAAATATTATGAACAACTGTTTCCCAATAGACTGGACAACCTGAACATAAAGGATAAATCCCCAGAAACGTAACAACCTTACAAAGTGAATCAGGAAGAATCAGAGAATCTGAATAGACAGAGTCACCTAGTGAAATTGAAGCAATAATAAAAATAACTACCAATGAACAAAAGCCCTGGACCAGATGCCTTCACAGGTGAATTTTATCAAACATTCCAAGAAGAACTAACACCTCTCCTTCTCAAGTACTTCATAAAATTTAAGAGGAATAGTAAGCTCCAAACTCATTTACAAGGCCAGAATTATCCTAATTCCAAAATCAGATAAAGATACTACAAAGCAAGAAAATTATAGGCCAATATGCCTGATGAATGTAGATGCTAAAATCCTCAACAAAATATTAGCAAACTGACGCATAGCAATGTATCAAAGAGGTCATGCAAGGTTGGTACAACATTCACAAATCAATAAATGTGATTCCCCATGTAAACAAAATGATATTTATGATAATATCAATATATGCAGAAAAGCATTTGATAAAATCCAGTACCCATTTATGATAAAACTCTCAGCAAAGTGGGAATACAGGGAACATACCTAAACATAATAAAAGCCACATATGACAAACCCACTGCTAGCATCATACTCAACAGGTAAAATCTACAATGTCCCCCTTAACATTGGGAACAAGACAGGGATGTCTGCTTTCACCACTTGTATTTAAGATAGTACTGGAAGTCCTAGCCACAGCAATCAGATAAGAAGAAATAAAAGGCATCCAAATTGGAAAGGAAGAAGAAAAATTCTCATTGTTTGCAGATGACATGATATTGTACATACAGAATCCTGAAGACTCTACCAAGAAACTATTATAACTGACAAATGAATTCAGCAAAGTAGCAGGATACAAAATTAATGTCCAGAAATCAGTTGCACTTTTATATGCCAAAACAAATGAACAGAAATGGAAATTAGGAAAATAATCCCATTCACAATTACTTTAAAAAGAATAAACCTAACCAAGGATGTAAAAGACCTGTACTTGGAAAGTTGTAAGACACTGAAGAAAAAAAAATGGAAGAAGATACAAATAAGTGGAAGCATACACCATGTTCATGGATAGAAAGAATGAACATCATTAAAATGCACCCACTACCCTAAGCACTTTATAGATTCAACACAACTCCTATCAAAAGTCCAGTGACATATTTCACAGAAATAGAACAAATATTTCAAAAATGTATATGTAACCACAAAAGGCCCCATGTAGCAATACAGATCCAGAGAAAGACTAACAAAGCTGGAGGAATCACACTACCTAATAACAAACTATACTGTAAGTCTGCAGTGACCAAAACAACATGGTACCAGCCTAAGAGCAGAAATATAGATCATTGGAACAGTATAGAGAACCCAGAAATAAATCCACACCTTTATAGTCAATTAATAATCATCCGAAGAAACAGGCACACATGATGGGCTAAAAATAGTTTATTCAATAAATGGTGTTGGGAAAATTGGACAGATATTGCAGAAAAATGAAATGACCACATTTTTACACAATGCACAACAATAAATTCAAAACAAATAAAAAACTTAAGTATTAGACCCAAAACCATAAAGATCATAGAAGAAAACATAAACTGCAAAATCTTGGACATTGCTCAGAGCAATATTTTATTGCATATATCTTCCCAGGCAAGGGAGACAACAGAAAAATAAACAAATGGGACTCCATCCAACTAAAAAGATTTTGCACAGCAAAGGAAATCATCAACAAAATAAAAAGACAACCCACAGGATGGAAGAACATCAGATAAGGGATTAATATCCAAAATATATAAAGAAGTCACCAAAAAACAAACAACCACTCACCCCACCAAAATAAATGGATAAAAGACCTGAATAAACACTTCTCCAAAGAGGACACACAGGTGGCCAATAGGGATATGAAAAGATGCTCAATGTCACTAATCATCAGAGAAATGTAAGTTAAAACCACAATGACATATCATTCTCACACCTGTCAGAATGGCCATCACCAATAAATCAACAAATAGCAAGTGCTGACGAGGATGTGGAGAAAGGGAACCCTTTTGTACTGTTGAAGGGAATGCAGAATGTTGCAGCCACTGTGGAAAGCAGTATGGAAATAACCTCAAACAATTAAAAACAGATCTGCCTTTGGACCCAGCAGTCCCACTTCTGGGAATACATCTGAAGGAACCAAAAACACTAATTCTAAAGAACATAAGCACCCCTTGTTAATTGCAGCATTATTTACAATTGCCAGGATATGGAAGCAGCCCACATGTCCATCAACTGATGAGTAGATAAAACAACTATGGTATATTTACACAATGGAATACTACTCAGCCTTATGGAATAAAAAAATACTACTAATACTTATGGAATAAAAAAAACAAAAAAGTATGGATGGACCTATAAATCATCATACTAAGTGAAATAAGCTAGTCAGAGCAAGAAAAATACCACATGATTTCACTCATGTGGAGTCTAGTGAACAAACTGAACTAACAAGTAAGATGGAGAACCAGGATGACAGTAATTGGGTGTGGGGAGGTGAGGGGTGGAGTTATTGAACAAAAATGACAAAGGACTAATGGACATGGACAACATGATTGCTGGGGGGAGGAGGGTATAAGGGGACTAAATGGTAATGGAGAAAAATACAATAAAGATGAAATAAAATATATATATTAGAATCTACTGTCTAATCACAATTTGAACAAATTTTTTTTCAGACAGTACATCAATATTTATGTATTTTAGAAAATGATGTTATGGTTTGGAATTAAAATATAAAAATTAAAACCATTTTTCCAACAGATAGATATTTCACTAAATTACATGTTCATTAGGGAGAAATTCTGAAAGCATTTGTCCTATATTTATGTACCAGAATTATAATATTCTCTACTTTATGTTTTGTACTTTTTAACTTGCTAGAAAATACATTATCAGGTTAGTGTTACTTTATTATTGGCAGGCCCACAAATGTTTAGAGATTGATTTTCTCATAGAGCTTCAGACATGGGAATATCAATCCATATGATAACTAATATAAATGTATACTAAATCTAAGGTTCATTTAAATTTTTTTGCCACAGAATTTTTATCTATGGAAAAGTTATATATTAATAACACCTTTGTCAATTAAATTGTTCATGAATGATTGCTATTTATTTAAATTATAATATAAAATATTTTTATGGCTGCCCCACACAACATAGTCAAGGTACTTTTTATCATAGTTTGTTTCCAGTTTATAGAAACATAAAAGGAATTCTCATATTATTATTAGTACCAAAGATTCAAATAATATAAAATATGAAGGCTCCATGGGATATATTACATTATAACATAGCTTGACCTTTGAAAGTTGCAGTATATTCAACATTATTAATTTTGATAAACTGAATAAATAATTTTGATCGTATTAGTTTTGGAGATATACAGATAGCATGGCTCCTAGTTGCTCTGAAGGTGACCCCTGGGAAATCAATTGACTTTGGTGGATTCAGATTTCAGTGTTCTGTATGAGGTGTCCCAGGTCACATCTAGTTATGGCATTTTTGTTAACCAACCCTTTACTAAAACTGACTTCTAGACTTCTGATATAGGAGTACTATAAAAGCAAAAACGGTTTTTGTGGTACAATCATATTACATTATAGAACTTTAAGTATCAATGGTCTGAATTTGCTTTCTTTTAGTGAAAACAGTCTCAGAAGTCAGAATTCAAAGAACTTGAGTAAACAGTAGCACCATTTCTTTCTTCTTACTTTTACTTTCTTACTAGTAAACCTGGTAAAACTGAAGGCCTTTTCCCCTTCACAGGTTTGGGATGAAAGTCTCGCAAAATCTGCCGAGGCTTGGGCAGCTACTTGCATTTGGGACCATGGACCTTCTTACTTACTGAGATTTTTTGGCCAAAATCTATCTGTGAGAACTGGAAGGTAGGAAGCAGTTTCACTGACACCATTCATCCACACAACTTCATTAGACTCCAAAGGGGAGTGATACCCATTTCAAGTAATATTTCAACTATTTATTGAGGGCTTACTATGTGCCAAACACGGATGCTTGACCAGTGACTAATTCAGATGTTTTCAAGGAGCATTTAACTGGTTAAAAGGGCCTAATAAAATCAGTTCCTTTTTTGACCCTTGAAGCAGCCTCCTTTAGCCTGTGCTCTTCACTTACTTGCCAGAATCTTTGAAAGGATCAGGCCTGTACTATACCCTGTATCCCATCTCTTATACTTTAAAACACATCCCTCGACTGTGGCAGACACCAATCTTGTGTGTCTGCAACTTTCCCATGGTTTCATATACCTGCATGTGTGTTCTACAAATTATGCATATTTGCATGCATATGTGTATGCACATACACCCATACATATGCAAGTATATGCAACTATGGGAAAGTTTTTCCCATTGATGGGATAATTTTCCTTGCACTGTGGAGTGTTATCATCCAATTCCAAAGACCCATTCTCTTCCATCTTGGGGAGGAAACCAGGTGTGCTATTATTAAAATTAAAGTGATATAAGTCTAAGAAAAAAAGCACACTGAGTTCCAGTATTGCAAAAACTTTCATATATCAATTCTTAATTGTGTATAATATTCTGATGGAAGGAATTTTTGACATAGATAAAACAAGGTAAAGATGATGATTCCTGAAATATTTGCATGTCTGTTTTTGAAATGACCAGACACATACACAAATATAGGATCACTTGCTCCAGCCCTGGGCATTTTTATGTTGGCCCTATTTGAAGGAATAGAGGATTCTATGAGGTGGCGATAGTGATTGTGAGGGGTGTGTATACTATTGATTCAGCACGAATAATCTGCAAAATGAACAAGATTCATGTTAACATTCAACATGAGTCTACCTGTACCCTAAGTATTTTTTGTTTATCTTGACACCTAGATACCGCTCTATTCTGCAGCTGGTCAAGCCATGGTACGATGAAGTGAAAGACTATGCTTTTCCGTATCCCCAGGACTGCAACCCCAGATGTCCTATGAGATGTTTTGGCCCAATGTGTACACATTATACACAGGTTATATCAATTGTCTCTTTAATTTTGGGTTCATACTTTTAAAAAATGGTCTTAACTGTTTTGGTGAACATGCATTTTCTTAGCTCTGACTTCAGTAATGGCATACTGCTTTATTTTCGCAGATGGTTTGGGCCACCTCCAATCGGATAGGATGTGCAATTCATACTTGCCAAAACATGAATGTGTGGGGAGCTGTGTGGCGACGTGCAGTGTACTTGGTATGCAACTATGCCCCAAAGTAAGTTCCAGGTGGCATACTACTTACTTGAACCTTTCATGATGATAAACACCTTCAGTCTGATAGGTATTTTAATATGACTAGGATTTAACTAAAATGGCTTCTAATCTTGAATCCTCAATTATTCCCATGTACCTAAAACATGATGAGCTGAAGATTTCTTTTAATAAGGAAAGGGATTCTGGCCTAAAATTGGTGGCAAAACATTCTGAGTATGGACATTAACTAAATCCTTCTCGCCACCTTTCCTTTGTTATGGTAATTGGAAAATGAACTTTGTATTTCTAGGCTTTTGATAGCTGCATAAAAAGGCACTGGAACACAGTCTTCTAGAGAATTTCCATCACAAAATTTCTACCTCAGTGCTGGAATGTCGACTTACCTTTTCAATAGGAAAACAAAACAAGCTTTTCTTCCTTCCTTGTTTTAAGAGTAAAATTTAAAATTATATTTTATTAATTCCATAAATGGTTAAGGAGGCATTCAATATCAGAAGGGGAAATTTACAAGCTATGACTTCTTTTTAAACTGAGGCTTTGTCATGATTTAAATTTCATGTTAAAAGTATTCAGTAATTTCATCCTCTGGCTTATGTAAAAAGTATTGTGAAAGTCGATTAAAGATTCTAAAATATGGCCATATTTACCAACCTTTTTTATAATAAATAAGCATGTGTTAACATTTGATAAAATGCCTTTTTGATAACAATAACTCTTCAGATGATAAAAGATTGCAATATTTATTCATGAGTCTGTTCCCATTTGGAGTAAATACCAAAATGTGCAAAGGATTTATGACACTTGGTGTTTTTCAAAGTAAGTCCCAAACAAAGATTTTCTCCAGTGTTGCCAGTATGGAAGGGGAATGAGAACTGCATTACTCATTTATGTGGTAGTACGCCAGTGATTTTGCAAAGTTAGAAAAATAGCAATTTCCCCGATGGACCCCTCTTCACAATTTTTAGAACAATGAGATTTGGAAAATAAAATGTGTCTGCTTTATGAAAAGCATTCAACTGTGCATTTGTTTGATATTTTCACTCTCACTCTTTACATTTTCCTGTTAAGCTTTTACCTTTCTTTGTGACATACATAGGCCAAGTAGGCCCCAAATGATGAAAGAGATTTTTATTTCATTCTTTTAATTTTTCTATTTTTGGCTAATGACTAGAATTTCTAATACTATTGATGAAAGATTTGATTGTTTTATGGTTCCAAGAGATTAAGATATTGTGTTTACGTGCTACATTTGTTGTAACGAAAACATTATTTTGAAACTTAGGCCATGAAGAAACTTTTAAAATTCTGACTTGTGAATATGATTCTTCTGATGTCAGTATGAAGTTATCTCAAGCCTAATGTTTTTCGGGGGAAATAATAGGAGAGAGGGAGAAAGACACAGAGAGACAGGGAGGGAGAATTTAATTACATGGACTAGGACAAAAAATAAAAGAATAAATAATAAGTTTATTAATTGACTGATTTACTATTTAATATAATTATTTTCTATTAAATAAATCTGTGATTTATGTAAAAGTTTATTATATAATTTTTACATATCATAAAATTATATTTCTAAATTTATGTTAGCAAAAATATGTGTTTATGACTTCATAAAGTAATATAGAATACATAGAAAAACATATGTTTAAAGTAGCAGAGACTTGCTAAAGATGTGGCTTTGGATAAAAATGCATAAGAAAATACATTTTGAATATAGCATGGGAGAGATTAGGAAAAATGAATGAGCTACACTCATAAGAGAATGGGCCCCTCCAACATTTCTTAGCAAGCTTGTGACATCAAAATTATGCTTGAGGAAGCTTATCCGGGGGTCAGAGTGTAGAACGCAGGGGATAGAGTGGACAGTCCTGGAATCTCACTTCATTTGGTAACATGAATAATCAGCATGTTTTTGCTGTTTATAGTAAATACTTTATGGATTAAAATGTGAATTTTTAACTGACTGATTTAAGCAGATAGCTTCATGTCCTGTAGATACATTCTGAGCTGCTGCTTGGTCATACTCAGGTCTTAAAGAAGATTGCAACCACCTGTCTCATATTCTTGCCTCTTACCTACTGTTGTCTCACATACTACCTTGAGTTTTTATTATTAACAACCAAATTGTCTCCTGACCATTCAATTTCCTTCACATTGTTGGCTATGTTGTTATTTTCTAGTACTCTAGTTGCTAATCACCGGGCCACTGAAAATAAATTTATTACTTTCTCTTTTATGATTAAAGGAGCTAAATAACAGTAAGGCAATGTGGCTGTTTTCTACTCTCAAATAATAAATTGATTTCTGATTTGGACCATGGTCACCAATATAGATAAAGAAAAACATTAAGAACACAAAGTAATTCAGTTAAATGTGTTCATTATCAAAAAATGAATAGCATTACTAAAAAAAGGCTATAATTGTACATATGGGAAAAGGTGTTGAAATCACCTTTAACTTCTGAGGATGGAGTTTTCCAGATTTCATTTTATAATGAGAATCTACAATATTTTACAACTTTATAAACAAATATTATGAACATTTATAACTATGTTTTCTACTTATGACAACTTCCTGCTCATTTCACCATTTCTAAGCCTCCCAGGAAGTACTATGTATGTTTGTGCACATGTGTATACATCTACACACACACATGCACACACACATATACACAGTGCACATGATTTTACTCTCCTTAGAATGTCACCAGTGTGATTGTTTTCAAGTGCATGTGGCCCGTGCACTCCAGGTGATAGCTGCAGGACAGAGACCAGCGTGGCAACTGGCAGGGGCCAGGTAATGGCTGATGTTGCCATTCATTGTAGCAAGTCACTTGTCATCTATAAATTAAAACAATGTTAACTCAGAGAGGAAATACTTAAAAGTAAGATATATAGAATAAGTTACTGTATAAATAAGAAATGGACATAACTTTCAGTGCCTTTCAAAAATGAAAACTTCTCAAAAGGATCATCACATGTCAATACTTGTGATCATGAGCTTAAGGACTACCAAATTTTTTTTAAGTGATCAAGTAACATTAATGTTACCTTCTTTTTCTTTTTCTTTACAGGGGCAATTGGATTGGAGAAGCACCATATAAAGTAGGGGTACCATGTTCAGCCTGTCCTCCAAGTTATGGGGGATCTTGTACTGACAACCTTTGTTTTCCAGGAGTAACGTCAAACTATCTATACTGGTTTAAATAAGCTTATCTATTCCTCCAGGACACAGAATGGTTTCTGGAAATCATAGATCTATATATATATTGAGTTTTGCACATATTATATATATTTTATAATAATCTTGTTTTCCTTTTAATATTCATTGTATAAACTAGTGTTTGCCTAGTATGTTGGTTTGACCTTTTAAGGTCATCAAAACATCCATTTCTATTTTCTGACCTCTAAGCATAAATTAAAATATTTTATATGTAATATTGACATAATCGATTCATCCAATTCTAAAACTTGTTCCCCCAAAAGAATTGTTATGTTCCTAAAGAATAAAAACTATATGTGACCTGTAAGGTATGTGTGTATGTATATATGTGTGTGTGTGTGCGCGCACACATATATACATACATATGTATATGTATATGGATACACACACAAATGTAATAGATCATGTAACAGATAGATAATAATATCATTTAGTAGTTAACTTGTGGGAAATTAAAAATGTTCTATTCCAAATATATGTGAGGTGGTAGGACATCTCAGCATCCACCTCTATAATAACCACAAAATGATAGTTTGCAAAATAACCCTCGGTGACATCTGGATATAATAATTTAATTAAGCAACTACAAATTTCATTCTGGAGACATTTCATCTTATTTGAGTTCACAAAAGGATGTGCTCAAACTTATGAAAGTTTCACATCATGCCTTTTGTTTAAGCTCTTCTGTTGACTCAGTAGTCTTGTGCTGAGTGCTTACCACATGCAAGGCACTCTGCTATTTGTGCTCTGATAATGCAAAGACAGTGAGATATGATTTCTGCCTTCAAGAAGCTCCCAAAATATCAGGAAATAATATGGCCTAATGATTTGGCTGTAAAAATTATTTTTTAACAAATTAATTTTCATGTCGCCTTAAGGAAGTGAATGAAACGATGATGTTTACCTGTAGGTTGAATAGGTGATAAGTCACACTGTGTAAAATAAGGCTTTTGATTAGCATGGAATTGTACCTACAGTGCTTGGAACCAAAAGAGATAGGGAAGAATTAAAAACTTCCCAGAATTACTGGATTAGATTAGATAGTTGTGACATTGGAAGGCAGAAGCCAAGACTCTTAAGAAAACTGAAGAGGCCAACAGAAGTAAGATTTAGGAGACAGAAATAAGATTTAGGAGACAGGTGTGAAAGTCACAGGAACAGGGTTATTGTAGAAAAACATCAGGTGCATAGCTTCAGAAGAGCCTGCCCTGAGGGTCTAGTGTATCTTGAAGCCTGTCACTAGGAGGTACAGGATGCCAGAAAGAAACACCCAGGTGCCCAAAACACGTCCATTTCTTCATTGTTTTTACTTGGTGAGAAGCAATGTGATCATTGTGGATCTTTGTGTCTCATCTGCAAGGCCCTGAGTACACACCACAGACAGTTATGATTTATTTGTCAAATAGCTTTCTTCAGGTGACTTTCTGTGGATTAATCACCAAATTTTATTACTATATCTATGTAGAAGAATATGTTGCAGTTATCAATTAAGTTTGATTGTAGAAGTCAAATCAAAGTCAGTATGAAAATTCCACTCATGAAAATATGGAAATTTCTCATTTGAGAAATTAGTTGCAGAAAGAACTCAATTATCTGGATCAAGACACTTAACACAATATACTCTGTGTGTGTGTGCATGCATGTGTGTGAGAGAGAGAGAAAGAGAGATTGATTGATTGATTGATTTGGCTTATGTAATACTGCAACACTTTCATACAATTATAGAATAAGTAAAAATGGCTAGATCCAGAATGCAACTAACAGAAGGAAGCTACTTGTTTAAAATTCCCTGCACAATTGCCATTTCTTAAGACAAAAGCATTGAAAGACTCTTGGTAGTTAATGAAATCCATTCAATGGAGGAGAAATCTGCCATTTGGAGTTTTAGTTTACATGATAACAAAAAATTGTCATAATTCCATTTACAAACTAGATATGGTGACCAATTGTTTTGATATCATACTATTCTGTTTCTGTGAGCACATATACATATATAGATATTATTAAAAATAAATATTTTGGAGACACAAATGAAAAAAGAAAATAATTATATGATTCATGCTCCAATCCAAATTTTATATAACATATAGTAGGCAATTGGAGAGATCTCATTAGTAGGATATTTGCTTGATTTATGTAGAAAGTATCTCCATTCTTGATTTTGCTATACTAGGTCCACAGAAGTAGAAAAGAACTAGTACACCAAAAAGGAATATTCTTGCTGGTTTACTCTTGTGGCTTGGTTTCTCACTTCTAAAAATGAATAACGACATTTGCTACATATTTCACAGAAGTTCCTAAAAAGGTAAAATTACCATATTAATAGAATTATATATATTTAAATTTTCATCAATGTGAAACTTTTATTTAAGATAGAATTAAGTTTTTCATGAGCATTTCCTCAGCAGAAACTCTAATTCTTTGTATTTATCTCATCTTCTTATATAGTAACTATATGTAATAAATGTTTATATGAATGGATTTTTAGAATTAACTAAAAAGCCTAGAGCTGCAACAATTCATAGGAATCCCACCTTTCTATGTTTCATTAAGATCAAAATGTCTTCAATACAAAGCTTTGAAGCATCGAAAATCCAGATGAATCATCAAACATATCAGATTAAGACTAGGGTTCACACACAGAATTTATACAAGAGTCCATTCCAAATCACACCTAGAACTGTAAGTTTATTTATAATTTAACAACTCAGCTGAAATATATAACGGGTATATTTGTTACTCTATCTGTACTTTTTAAAGTTGGTCATAGGATGTGGCCATGTGAAATGTTTTATTTCCCAGGTTAAAGCAAATGACAGTTTGCTAGTATCAACATGGTGTTTCATATTTTTATGGCATGCAACAATGGTGCTAGGATAACTATTTCTCACTGTAATTCCCAGAGGTAGAAAGGGTCTGGGGATAAGCTATTTCATAAGAGCAGCTTGGAATAGTCAGTACTGAGTTTTCATTTCAAAGTTTCTTTCAAAAGAGATAGTAATTGGCATATATATTCTACAGCATGGATCCTCTCTGTGGTATAGATTTTGCATACTACCCTTTTTCTAGTAGAAGAGTAAACATAAAATACGTCATAATATAGATTTTTTGACTTTCATGTCATCAAAAGACTGGGGTAATTATAATTCTTGCTGTTAAACTGATGGATTTCTTTATAAAATTGTATTTGAATTGTGTAGGCATAGTCTTAATGTTCCTGGTTATGACAGATAAACTTGCTTTGATTTTTTTAATTAAAAATTTTATTTTATTTTTTACTTTTTTATTGTTGTTCAAGTGCAGTTGTATGTATTAATGAGAAAACATATGTATTGTTTCATTTCAAATACTCTGAGTAAATCATATTGGTTGAGCTTGCTTTAGCCATTTGATCCTAAAAGGTACAGTTGTCTCCATTTAAACTTTTTTTTAAAAGGTGGCAGAAGCAATTATTATTATCCTTTTGCTTCTGTTCAGTTTGAATATCATCACTTCTCTGGATCATCAGATCACCCTTACCAACTTCATTTGACAGTGAGATCATACTCACTTGAAACCATGGAAACATTCATTTGAAAGCTCTAGGTGGTTTATCACAGAGTTGACCAAATGGCTAGAGCAAGCTCAACCAATACGATTTCTGAGTATTTGAATTGAAACAATATATATGTTTTCTCACGAATGCATGCTTATGTTAAATCAAATTATAACATCTACATAAGAAAATCTCATATACATTTAGGCCAATTTAAGTGTTTTGTGTTCATATCTGGCTTATTTTATGAATGCATAAGCTAAATAGACAATTTGAATGTGTCCATGAGGGAAAAGTAATGCTTAGCCTGAGGCTGATGATCTATCTCCATCTGCCCCGTGTAGAAACTTTCCCTAGGTTGGGCAGTATCATAGGATGAAAATCTTGACATGGATGGAAGCCTTTATCTACCAAAGCATTTAAGGAGAGTAAAGTTAGATTTCTATCAGTGTAACATTCTCTTTGCTTTTATATGCTTTTAAAAATATTGTAATTATAATCATGGGGAAAGATATATTTAAACACATGCAAAATGATTTTTAAAGACTGTGTCATGGTATGACTTTGACTTATGAGAGAGCAATAAAAAACTTAGAAAGTTTAACAATTAACTGATTAATGGTGCTGAAAACACATTACAACCACCAAAATTGCAACAATTTTGAAGTTTCTTTGCAATTAAAGTTTTTATTAAGTGTGAACTATCATCTATTTTGGTGCTAAATGTATGGTGCTAAAAGAATTGTTAGTGGTAATAGCTTTAGTAATGCTGTAATGCTCTTTTCAGTCATTGTTAAAAGTTATTCATTAAATTTCTGATTCAGAAATAGTAATAAAATCCTGTTAAATTAATCTTAACAAAAACAGTCCAGTGAATTCCATTTTTAATAAAACTGTCCAAAATTACTTAGGTGTTACAGAATTAAAAAATATACATATTTTTAGAAATTATCAATTTTCTTTTAAGGCATTTCTTAGTTTTACAGAATCCAAATTCAAGCATCTCCTAAAAGTTAGGTAACACCTACGCCAACTTGCTACAGGCACTGGCGCCCTCTGGTGGTTGTAAAAGCAAATTATTGCTGGCTACTGGGCCTCAAAAAAAAAAAAAAGCCTTTTCTTCTCTTCAATAAAAATTTAAATTGCACAATTTTTAAATTCTCAAATAATTTCTAAGTATGACAGCTTTACTCTTTTGACATGCTTTTCTAAGAGGATAAGATATATATTTTTGTATCTATTTTCCTAAATAATGTTTTTCATGATTTTCCAGTTCTGAGGTGCTTATTACAGTGTTATTTTTTAACTAGGCATTATCAAAATATTTTTCATTTGGTTTACACTATAAATATAATTAGAATTAGAATTAGCAAGCATAATTGTGTGTGTTTCGCTTTCAGAAGCAATAATTTATTTTTATTTTGCAGAGTACATAAAACAAAAAGGAGATAGGTTAAAATAATTAATTTCATATGGAAAAGGATTACCTCTCTACCTTCACTTGTTGGTCCATAACATGATAATGTTCTTTGATCACACTATTAAGCTAATGATAAATTTTTCTTATTTCATTCAAAATAATTTTAGCCTAATGTACATAAAGTTTAGAATCACGTCATCTGTAACTAAAAAAGCCATATTCTTAGGTAAAGTTTCAGGTGAGGTATGTAATTGACTGATGTGATCATCTATTTTGAAAGAGATGTTTCTTAAACTATGTTAGCATAACCAAATGAAGTATGCTTTGAAGCAGTTTTCCATATTAGTATTTTACACTTATTTTGAATCCAACCCTTCCCATGATCTCGGTCACACTCAGAGCTGTGGCACACTACACAGGAAAAACGGACCATTGGTCCCCCATGTCCTCCCCAGTACTGCCGCGTCAAACAGGCAGAAAACTATTGATCTTGATTGTCCAATTCCCTCGTTGTCTCTGAAATAATCATCTGATTAAAGAAAAAAGTTTTGAGGCTCTAAATTATTTCAATAGTTTTTATTTTATTTTTTCAATCTCTTTTTTCAAAGAATCCACATCACTTTGCATGTGTTAGAACTCTCTTAGTTTGATGGAGAATTAAATGCTGACTTTAACTGGTGCTTGTTACTGATTACATCATCTTGCGCTACTTGACAATCAGAACTTTGGTACCATAATTTTTGGGAATTAAAGATTATTGTGATGCACATATGAAAATAATATGTTTTTAAAATATTGAAATGTTTCAAATATGTACATAAACCTAAAATATACTGTATCATTTTAGGTATTTTATTAAAAAGATTAATTTGGATGAGTTTTATTCATTACCCGACACTGTGGCAGTGAAAGGTGACTTCAATGTTGTGATATAATGTCATAAGTGTGTATATACATAAAAACCTGTGTAAACCTTGGCCCTTGTAAAGCTTAACTAGTATAGCTTGTGAGCTCAGCTACATTATTTTTTCTTTCAATAAAACATTATAATTAATTGTTTTGTTTTTCATATTTTTCTTGTTTCCAATAGTTTTAAAATAGATTCAGAACTACAGGGTATGTTAATTTTTGATAAGAAATGATTCATTTTTCTAAAGCAACAGTGACCATTTTTTAATGTATTACTAAAATACATCAAATCCCTTCTTTTTTTGCTTTCTTTCTTCCCTTCCCTTCCCTGCCTTCTTCTTTCTTTTTCACTTAATTTAAAAAAAAAAATCAAGAAGTTCTGGCTGAGGAAATTGCCTCAGTTGAACATGGATATTTCCATGCTTCCCACACAGAGGACCTCAGGAGCAACCATCTGTGTTCCTGGGTGAGAGGCATCATCTCTGGCCATTAGTTGGCCCAAGGCAATTCCCAGGGTGGCTCTGCCTTACAGTGGGGTTGCTCCTTTCTGATGGGGTGGAAGATCCTACTGGCCAGTTCACTGAAAAGGACCCAGATCTAGGACTGTAAATTTCTCCTTATATTTCACACAAGAAGAGAAAGCCTCACTAACACAAAACTTGTCAGATTGTCACACCCAGGAGGCCTATGGCTGTCACTCAGTTTCTCTTCCTCTTGCTAGTCCTCCCTTCTCACTTCACTTTCTCCTCTCAAGTCTCTAGCTTTCCACCCACATTTGGCAAGTTCCACCAATCTCCACAGGATATGGGACTTCATTCATTGGTGTGTGTAGGTAGCAGATTCTAGCATCAGATAGGCCTGATGGATTCACAAGTCTTCTTCTGCTAGACTTGCACACCTCTGCTTGTGAAGACATAAGGGGCATTGTGGATACTTGGCCCTGTTCCTTCTTCCCACTAGTGACAGCTGTGAGAGACAAGTGCTTGAGAAGCAAGCACACCCTGACAAGGCAAACATGGACTTTTCCAGGAACAGTAGACTATACTATTGGGAGCAAAGCCTATTCCCACTGTTGGTAACTCTGACCCAGTTCCTCCTGAAACAGTAACTTGGGTATTGTGGTGCCAGAAACACCGACTGCTTTCTGAATCGTGCTTATGCTGTTGAGCCAACACTGGCCCTATACTAGCCAACTAGAGACACTGTCACTTACCCTAGTTGAATTTCTCTGGCCCCAATTTTCATCTTTGGTGAAAAAGAAGCAAAGTCCTGGCATGTAGCCTTCATCTGTTATATTGAAAATTTACATATGTACTACACTTTGACTTAGCAATCTCCCTTTCACAAATCCATTTTGTAGGTACACTGGCAGTTTACAAAATGACATGTGTATGGCGTTGATCACTATAGCATCATTTATACTAATAAAAGGCCAGAAACAACTCAAAGGTCCCTAAGAAGAGGATGGGCTGAATGGTGTGTCCACATAATGTAGTACTACACAGTTGAAAAACCGAATGAGAAAAACCTCCACATACACTGGTAGAGAGAGGTCTCCCAGGGTGATGCTAGGTCAGAAAGCATAGTACACAGGAATATAACTAAGGGCCGCCTTGATGAGAAAGGTTACCGGGGATAATGCATTTATAATACATAACTGTTTTTATTTGCAAAAAGAAAAGTGGAATCATAAATTTAATTTAAAAAGAATGAAAATGATTACTTCTAGACATAAAAAGGGACAAAAATATTTCCAATATCTTCAAAACACAGTATTTTAAGTGAACATCCTTAATGGAATATATTATAAAGACAGGGCTACAAAGAAATATTTAACTTTCTTCAGCAGTTTGTCATTAGTGTTATTAGTCAGGGGAGAAGCGGAATAATGTGAGTAGGAAATTAGGCTATGTTTTTAGGCCAAAGTTATCAATGTAAGCAAAAAGAGGTACAATTTCAAGAAAAGTTAAGTAACAATGAAATATTAAATATTAAAATTTATATATCATTATTAACTCACGATATTTTCTTTTTGAAAGTTAGTATTTGTTAGCTTCCAATGGTGAAAAGCCCTGGTGCTATGACAGTCCAGTAGTGGTAAGCACATTTATCGTCTGGGTCATTGTCTCTGACACCACTCACCACTGAGAGTGACGGTTGGCTTCCCCTGTGCTGCAGTCACCTAATCTAAGCCACCATCATTTGGGCACTAGAGCAGCAGTGTGCCCAAAGAGGAATTTGTGCTCCCAGAAAGTACACACGAGAAGAACCATTGAGAAAAGTGCTTAAAAAAGTGAGAACTTATATTTGTATTTAATTGTACTGACAAAACGAAAAGACATTATTAAGATTTTCTGCAGGACAATGAATTGCCAAGACTGCTGTGTGGAGGTCTGTGCCTATAAGGGCAACGTGGCTCCTGTGGGTGGGGGGAGTTCTGAAGGAAGGTCAGCCCTCCCAGGTGTCCTCGCGCTGCTGTTAGCTTTTAGGACTTTTCCACATAGTGCATTTTGGGGACTCAGGTAAGAGAATTAATTAATTTCAAAACCCAGACTCTATTAAATACTAACAAATACTCTTAGAAAATTCCTGCAGAAGCAAGATTTAAAATAATTTAATAATGAAGCACAAGTTAACACAAAGGAAATTTAACAGTTGATAATTACCTTGCTTATGATAACAAGCTTTTTGTCAACCACATTATGAGATAAAAACAATAATGATCTAATTGGGTTTGAACAACTGAACAAAGAATTAAAAATTTTAAGACTATCTGAAATGGTAAATATTCTATTCACTATGCATTAATAATGAACATTTGCCTTGGTATATTAGCTGGTGACAGTTATACTCTTATAATTAGCAAATATTTTCAAACCAACATAAATGTAAAACGATGCTTTAAGTTGTGTCCTAAATAAAACTCTTCAAGATTATTAAACACATTTTGTCATATTGCTCTGATAAAAATTTTAAATACTAATAAAATTAAAAATGAATGTTAAAATGATAATAGAAATAGCAAAAGAATGTTTTGGTGAAAGCAAAATGTTTTCACATTGATTAAATAATTTAAATGTTTAAAAAATTTTATTCTACATATTTTATTTGTTATTTCTATTTCATAATCCACTGAATGTATGAGTGCATAGTATCATGTGTAATATATATTGGCATGGGCTAAAATTTATATTAGAGATAGTGGGGTGCAAGATACACAACTCTTTACAAACAAGCATGACCAAAATGTCTGGAGGCAGTGGGTCTGAACACTGGCAGCTTCCTAACATACCTCTTGGACAGCCTCACTGCATCTGGACTGACCTTTGTGAGAGTAAAGCACATGCAGTGACCTCCCTTGCACAAACCCTCCAATGACACTGGGATGCACTTGATTGCATTCAGTGCTTTACCTGCTTACAGAGCTGTATGAGGCTGGTTTCTGCCTCACCCTCCTGCATCCTTTTCTACTTCCCTTCCTGAAGCTCACTCTGTTGGACTGCCATCATTTCTCTCTGCCCAGTTCACCCCCTTTTGTGGCTTCTTCACATTGGTCTACCAGATGGTCACATGACTGACACTTTTCTCACCTCCACATCTTAGGTGGCCCTCTCCATCTCCACCACTCTTTTCTTTTGCATTTTTGCCCCCATAGTGCGAACACTGTGATAAGTGAACTAGGATCTGTGGGTGTACATGATGATAAAATGCATATTGGTCCATATATTGGTCTTCTGGCTGTCTCTCCCACTAGAGATTGGAGGTCCCATTAGAGGGCAGGACCTTTACCTTGTTTATTGCTATATTTCCAGCACCTAGAAATGTACTTAGTGCTTTGTGGGTGTCCAAAAAATATTTGAATGTAGATCAATGAATGAATGGAGTTGTAAAGATTAAACGAGGTAATGCACATAAAGCAATACATACATTTTCTGATAAGGGATAAACAAAAGTAATAATTTTACCACTATTATTTTTTCATAATGTTCTGAAAAATAACTGGGATTCTATGGTATCTATATCTTTAGAGAGTTTGTACTAACAGAATTAATTTACCACCAAAGTAGTTAACTAAGCTTGTTGTCCACAATACTAGTATCTGTCATCTGATACTTTTTTAAAATCTGCAGCTGAAATCAGAATTAAATTAATATCCTTTTGGAACAGATCTGTATATTCTGAATGGTCAACTTGTGACACAGTTGCCTAGGGAGAAATTTTTATGGCAGTCTTGATTTCATCTTTATGTGGAAAAGAATGAGGCAAACAATGAAATACTGAGAGAAATGCACCAAGTCCTTCAGCTTCTCTTGTACTGTTTGTACTTAGGAATGAGAGAAGGCTACAGAAAAAAAGAAATAAGTACAAAGAAGTGTGTCATGGGCTGTGTTAGCTCAGTAGTTTCATGTAAATCAGACAGAGCAATCTGGAAATGACTGAGTTAATGGTTGTGTTTGAAACCTGGTACATTTCCCAGGTTTCACATCTTAGTGAGTTCACATTCACACATCACGAAAGTGAGAATTCAGTTTTAACCTAATTCATGAACTTAAGCTATTCAACCAATTCAAAGGAAAAATATATTTATATAGAAAAAAATGAAGGCTACAGACATAAAATACCTTTTTGGGGATAGAAATAAAATAATAATCATACTCTATAAATATATAAAGCTATAGTTATACTAGTAAGTTTTCAGATTAAGTACAAATCTGTGAAGTGAAACACAATGTCCATGTATTTTTAATATTTTCTATTTATTAATAAGACATAACAATAATAGGTAATCCTTTTTATCTTTATAAATAACAGAGAGTTTTTGAGTATTATTTCTTGGTAGGACTGATATTGACATTTGGGTGGGAAAATATTTTATTATGAGGGCAGTCTCATGCCTTAAAAAGGCATTTATATCATTCCTGGACCCTTGAAACACTAAATCCTGTCTATAGGTCTATTTCCAGGTTCTAAAAATGTTGGCAAAAAAATCACCAGTGTACATTGTTAAATGTCCTCCTAGAGGGGGAGCAGTGCAGTAATACCCCTGAGTGAGAACCACTGACAGAGACCTTCATCAGCAAACAGTCAAAATCCAACCAGTCTGATTAATGCATTAAACTTCTTGATGGTTGTTCATTCTTATATTTTACTGCAATTATGCTAATAGTAACTCATTGTTTTCACAATATTTTTTGAGTCCCAACTATCTATCAGATTCTATTTTAGGTTTGTGTGGCATGCAGTGAACAAAACAGATTAAAAGCCATGCATCATGGAACATTCCAGAGAGGAGACTGACAATAACAAATACAGAGACATGGGATATGTCAGAGAGTAATAAATGCTATGGAGAAAAATTTAGGTGGGATGAATGATATGGAATACAGGAAGGGAAGGTACTCAGTTTCATATAAAGGGTCAGGAAAGACCTTACTAAGAAAACACCCAGGCAAATAAATGAAAGTTTTAGGGGGACATGGAGTCTATACCTCTGCACATTCAGATGGTCTTCATTTATGATGTTTCAACTTAAAATTTTTCAGTTTTACAGTGGTGTGAAAGCAACCTGCATTCAGTAGAAACCGTACTTCAAATTTTGAATTTTGATCTTTCCCTGGCTGGGGTATGAAGTACAATCCTCCCTCGTGAAGTTAGGCAGTGGCAGGAAGCCACAGATCCCCATCAGCCCTACAATCAGGAGGGTCAATAACCAGCACTCTGCAGTGGAGTGTGTTGTCAGAAACATTTTTGGATATTGTGTTCTGAGCACACTTAAGGTAGCCTAAGCTGAGCTCTTATGCTCAGTAGGTTAGTTGTATTAAGTACAATTTTGCCTTAGGGCATTTTCAACTTATGATGGATTTGTCAGTCATAGTCCTATGTCAAGTAGAGGAGAACCTGTGCCATGGGGATCTCTGGGGAAGAAGTTTTCAGGCAGAAGAAGAAGAGAGAACAAAGCACTCATGCTGGACCAGACCACCATGTCCACAGGCATACAGCTGAGCTAGTGAAGAAGGCAGTATTGGGATGAGGCCGGGAGGTCCAAAGTGCCATGCCCTCACATCTCACATGTTTTAGAAGGCTCACCCTGGTCACTGTGTTAATAGTGAAGAGAGTCAGAGAGGCCACCTTTATAAAAACCTTGTTCTGTCCATTATCCTTTCTTTTGTATTTTCACTTTTCTTCCGAGCCCAGAACAGCACAAGAAATACCGTAGTCACTGTTTTATCCGCTATTTAGCCGCTCTCTATTCAGATTCATAAATGTGCTACCTGTATTCACTGGTTATCCACTCATTCTTTGGTGTCTTTCAATTAATTCATTTATTTCACAAATATGCATTGAGCACATTTTAAATGTTAAATACTATTCATGATAAAAATCAGACAATGTGTCTGCCCACCAGAAGCTTACACTGCAGTGGAGAGAGGGTAGGGCATAAAGAAACCAATACATGCAAAATAAAATGTCCAGAGGGTGCAATTGTTATGAACAATAAAGCAGGGGTAGAAGATAGGGGATGAAGGAACTGTGGGTACTTTAGATGGTAGTGGTCAAGAAGGGCTTCAACAAGGAATTGAAATTTGTGCAAACCCCTTGAATGTTTGTTCTTTATCAAATCAAAATGCCTGGGTGGGTTTCTTTGATCTATTCATTGAAAATAGCTAGCACTTCTTACTATCTTCAATCTCCCTGTTGCTCTCAAGGCAGTAAGTCATTCCCTTCTTCTTGAAATTCTTCTCCTCAGGTTCTGTACCGTCCTGGACCTCCCATTATCTCCACTTCATTAATACCACTTCAGGGTGGTTCCAGGGAAAAGTAATAGGTTCTTAACTATGTTTGAGAAACTGACTTTACGGCACAACTTACTGCTAAATTTGTCTTTCTGATGCCCCACTGACACATAATTACCCTCTTCAAACATTTTATTTTGCTTTTTTGCCCTCTAAAGAATAAAACCAAACAATTTTTTCTCACATTTAATTTCTTCTGTGCTGAGGAGAGACATTATATTTAATATTTCAGTTTTTCCTGTCATACTTCACATATCATTTCTATAAATGAATAAAACTAATTAATATCATTCATACTCTAACCTACACATGTCAACATTTCTGTGTAGTCTCATATGGTTTACATTGTCCAGATGTGTGTATTTATGTGTATTTGTGTGTATATATTATTAGAGTGTGCATGTTTGAGTGTATATATGTATCTGTGTGTGTTGGTGTGTGTGCTCTCCATGACACAAATCCTTCTCACATGGCATTAATTTTACTTCCTTTGGGATTCTTTGGTTACCCCATTTACAAGATTGTTCTCTTTCCTTTCTGAGCACCAGAAGCACTTGAACTGTATCTTTGTTATTGGATTTATCTCCTTTCCTCCCTTATTGCATATTCATATAATTCTAAAATATTTCTAATTATACTACAACTCTGTGGTAGGGTCATCTTTACATCACAAAGTATTAGCACAGAATATCCATGCACTATTGAAACAATTGATGCTTTTGTGCAAGACTACAGTTGATCTGTCATTTCTGCTATAGTCACATACCTGCAGGTATATGAGTGACCAACAGATGCCACTCTTGTAACTAGCTGTAATAGTATCATTGTTTTGAAAATTTATAGGAACTTAGAAGAGTTATATCATAGGAACACTATTACTTTCTGCATTACTTATATGAAATATAAGAGTAATAGTCAATGTGTGTTAAAAAAATCTATGCAGAGAATATGTGAATGATTTTAAGTTTCTCAACTTTTGACAAAGTAATATAGTCTTCAGCTGGCAGACAAATGGACAGTGATTTTCTTGAAGATATTTGAGAAAGAAGTTAAAGAAAAACACTGACTAATTAAAGTTTTAGTAATTAGCCCTGGCCAGGAGGCTCAGTTAGCTGGAGTGTTGTCCCATACACCAAAAAAAGAGAAAGTTCCTGGTTTGATTCCTAGTCAGGGCACATACATAGGATGTGGGCTCAATCCCTGAAACCAATTGATGTCTGTCTCTCACATCACTGTTTCTCTTGCTTTCTCTCTCTCTTCCTTCCCCTTTCTCTAGAGTTAATAGACATGTCCTTGGGTGAAGATGAAAAGAGGTCTTTGAAAGCTAATTGATGATAGGTAATTTCTACTTAAAAAAATTTAGAAACCAATTACAATCTAAGAGTTGAGTCCTTTGTTAGGAAAATTTAATATTTTCTTGGAAAAATATAACTTTATAATGTAAATAATTTGTTCTTTGCCAATTCCAGCAATTAAATACTATTCAGAGCATTTTAAAGCACCCATTCAATTTTCTAGTTTGCATTTGTTTTTACAAAATAAAATACATAAACAAAACCAATCAATTAAAATATGTAATGGTGTCCTGGCCACATGGCTCAGTTTGTTAGAGCATCATTCCATAAACCAAAAAGGTTGCAGGTTTGATTCCCAGTGAGGGCACATACATAGGCTGTGGGTTCAATTTTGGGGATCACTGGTCAGGTTGTATACAGGAGGCAATAGATGGATGTTTCTCTCATTTCAAACAAACAACCTAACCCTACACCTACAAGAACTCAAGGAACAACAACAGAGACAGCCCAGAGCAAGTAGAAGGAAGAAAATAACCAAGATCAGAGCAGAATTAAACAACATAGAGACTAAAAGCACAGTTCTAAGGATGAATAAATCCAGGAGCTGATTCTTTGAAAAGATAAGCAAAATCAACAAGCCTTTAAGCAGACTCATCAAGAAAAAAAGAGAGAAGACCAAAATAAACACATTCAGAAATGAAAGAGGAGAAATTACAACTGATACCACAAAAATGCAAAGGGATCTAAGAAATTACTATGAAAAACTATATGCCATGAAATTGAGAACCTAGGTGAAATGGACAACTTTCTAGAAAAATATAATCTTCCAAAACTGAATGTAGAAGTGGAAAATCTGAACATACCAGTAACAGCTGACAAAATTGAAGCAGTAATCAAAAAAGTCCTGACACAAAACCCCTGGACCAGATGGTTTCACAGGAGAATTTTACAAAGCATTTAAGGATGAGCTAACCCCTATCCTTCACAGACTATTCCAAAACATCCAAAATGATGGAAGACTCCCAAACTCTTTTTATGAAGCCAACATCATCCTAATCCCAAAACCAGATAAAGACATAACAACAACAAAAAAAACCCTTCAGGCCAATATTGCTGATGAACATAGATGTTAAAATCCTCAACAAAATATTGGCAAACCACATCCAGTAATATGTTAAAAAGATCATATGCCATGGTCAAGTGGGATTCATCCCATGGATGAAAGGATGGTACAATATTTGTAAATCAGTAAATGTAATACATGACATAAACAAAACGACAAACAAATCACATGATCATATTAATAGATGTGGAAAAATCATTTGATAAGTTACAGTACCTATTTATGATAAAAACATTCAGCAAAGTGGGATTAGAGGGAGCATTCTTCAACATAATAAAGGCCATATATGAGAGACCTACAGCCAACATCATACTCAATGGGCAAAAACTAAAATCTTTTCCACTAAGATCAGGAACAAGACAAAGGTTGTCCATTTTCACCACTTCTATTCACATAGTATTGGAGGTTTTAGCCACAGTGAACAGATAAGAAAAGGAAATAAAAGGCATCCAAATCAGAGAGGGGGAAAGAAAACTGTCATTGTTTGCAGATGACATGATAGTGTACATAGAAAATCCTATAGACTCGCCCCCAAAAAACTGCTTGACCTAATAAATGAATCTGGCAAAACAGCAGTATACAAAGTCAATATCCAGAAATCAAGGCAATTTTGTATACAACAATGAAACAGCAAAAGCAGAAATCAAGAAAAAAATATCCCAATTGATATAGCAAAAAGAAAAATAAAATACCCAGGAATAAACCTAACCAAGCAGGTAAAAGACCTGTATTCAGAAAACTACACAACACTGAAGAAAGAAATCCAGGAAGACACAAACAAATGGAAACATGCACCATGTTCATGGATTGGAAGAATTAACATAATCAAAATGTCCATACAACCCAAAGCAGTTTACAGATTCAATACAATCCCTATTAAAGTACCAATGGGATATTTCACAGACATAGAACGAATACTTCAAAAATTTATATGGAATCATAAACTATCCCGAATAGCTGTGGCAACTTGAGAAAGAAGAGCAAAGTAGGAGGAATCACAATACCTGATACCAAACTGTATTACAAGGCCACTGTAATCAAAACAGTGGCATAAAAACTGGCACATGAACCAATGGAATAGAAGAGAGAGCCCAGAAATAAACCCAAGATTCTACAGTCAATTAATATTTGACAAAGGGGGCAGCAACATTTTAAAATAGCCTCTTCAACAAATGGTGTTGGGAGAACTGGACAGCTACATGCAAAAAAAATGAAACTCAAGCATGAACTTACACCATACACAAAAGTAAATTCAAGGTGGACAAAAGATTTAAATATAAGCCATGACATCATTAAAGTCCTAGAGGATAATATAAGCAGAAAAATCTCAGATATTTTATGCAGTAACATTTTTACTGATATGTCCCCTAGAGCAAGGGACATAAAGGAAAGAATAAACAAATGGAATCTCATCAAAATAAAAAGCTTCTGCATGGCTAAAGAAAACAGTATTAAAATAAGAAAAGAACCAACTGTATGGGAAAACATATTTGCCAATGACACCTCAGACAATGGTTTAATCTCCAAAATATATAAAAAACTTAACACGACTCCACACTTAGACAAGCAACCCAATTAAAAAATGGGCAAAGGACTTGAACAGACACTTCTCCAAGGAGGACATACACAGGATTCAGAGACACATGAAAAGATGCTCAGTATCACTAGCTATCAGAGAGATGCAAATTAAAATCACAATGAGATACCACTTCACAGCAGTCAGAATGGTCATCATAAACAAAGTAACAAACAAGTTTTGGAGAGGTTATGCAGAAAAGGGACCCTTGTGCACTGCTGGTGGGATTACAGACTGGTATGACCACTACGGAAAACAATGTGGAATTCTCAGAAAACTAAAAATGGATCTGTCTTTTGACCCAGCAATTCCACTGCTAGGATTATATCCTAAGAACCTTGAAACACCAATCCAAAAGAACCTACGCACCCCAATGTTCATAGCAGCACAATTTACAATAGCCAAATGTGGGAAGCAACCTAGGTGCCCATCAGCAAGTGAATGGATCATAAAACTATGGTACATTTACACAGTGGAATACTATGCAGTAGAAAGAAAGAAGGAGCTCCTACCCTTTGTGACAGCATGGATGGAACTGGAAAGCATTATGCTAAGCGAAATAAGCCAGGCAGTGAAAGACAAATACTATATGATCTCACCTTTAACAGGAACCTAAACAACAAAACAAACAAGCAAAATATAGCCAAAGACACTGAAACAGAGAACAGGCTTACAGTTACCAGAGGGGAGAGGGGAGGGAAATTCACAGGAAAAGGTTTACAGGAACAAGCATAAAGGACACACGGACAAAAACTAGGGGGGTGGAAATGGGAGGGAGGGGGAGGGCTGGAGAGTGGGCTGAGATGGGAGTAAAAGACAGAAAACTGTACATGAACAACAATTAAAATTAAAAAAAAAAAGAAATCAAAGGCATTTTTGTACACCGACAATGAAATATCAGAAACAGAAATCAGGAAAAAAATCTCATTTGGTATAGCAACAAGAAAAATAAAGTACTAGGAATAAACCTAACCAAGGATGTAAAAGACCTGTATTCAGAAAACTACACAATGCTGAAGAAAGAAATTAAGCATGCACCATATTCATGAACTGGAAGAATTAGCATCATCAAAATGTCCATACTACCCAAAGCAGTTTATAGATTCAATGCAATCCCTATTAAAGTATTAATGGCATATTTCACAGACATAGGACAAACATTTCAAAATTTATATGAAACCATAAGTGACCTCAAATAGCTGTGACAATTTTGAGAAAGAAGAGTAAAGTAGGAGGGATCACAATACCTGATACTAAACTATATTACAAGGCCACTGTAATCAAAACAGCCTGGTATTGGCATAAGAACAGACACACAGCCCAATGAAACAGAACAGAGAGCCTAGAAATAAACCTAAGTCTCTATGGTCAATTATTATTTGACAAAGGGAGTAGAAGCATAAAATGGAGTAAAAATAACCTCTTCAACAAATGGTGTTGGGAGATCTGGACAGCCACATGCAAAAAAATGAAACTGGATCACCACCTTACACTATACACAATAATAAATTCAAGATGGATAAAAGAAGTAAATACAAGTTGTGAAACCACAAAAGTTCTAGAGGAAAACAGGCAGGAAAATCTCAAACATTCCATGCAGCAATATTTTCACTGATATGTCCCTTAGACCAAGGGACATAAATGAAAGAGTAAACAAATGGGACTTCATCAAGTAAAAAGCTTCTGCATGGCTAAATAAGACAGCACTAAAATGAAAAGAGAACCAACTATATGGGAAAACATATTTGCCAATGATACCTCAGAGAAGGGTTTGATCTCTAAAATACATAAAGAACTCACATGACTACACTCCAGGAAGACAAACAACCCTAAAAAAATGGGCAATGGACTTGAACAGACACTTCTCCAAGGAGGACATACAGAGGGCCCAGAGACATACAAAAAGATGCTCAGCATCACTAGCTATCACAGAGACGCAAATTAAAACCACAATGAGATACCATTTCATACTGATGAGAATGGCCATCATAAACAAATCAACAAACAATGAGCATTGGAGAGGATGTGGAGAAAAGGGAACCCTAGTGCACTGTTAGTGGGAATGCAGACTAGTGTGGGCCACTGTGGAAAATAGTATGGAATTTTCCAGAAAATTAAAAATGCAACTGCTTATTGACCTGGCAATTTCACTGCTGGGATTATGTTCTAAGAACTGTGAAACACCAATCCAAAAGAATTTATGCACCCCAATGTTCATAGCAGCACAATTTACAACAGCCAAGTAGTGGAAGCAACCTAAGTGCCCATCAGTAAATGAGTGGATCACAGAACTATGTTACATTTATACAATGAAATACTACGCAGCAGAAAGAAAGAAGGAGCTCCTACCCTTTGCAACAAACAGCATGGATGGAACTGGAGAGCCTTATGCTAAGTATATAAGCCAGGTGGTGAGGGACAAATACCATATGATCTCACCTTTAAGTAGAACCTAATCAACAAAACAAACAAACAAGCAAAATATAACCAGAGGCATTGAAATTAAGAATGATCTGTCAGTAATCAGAGGGGAAGTGGGAGGGGATAATGGGCGGAAGGGTTTTCAGGAACAACTATAAAGGACACATGGACAAAACCAAGGGGGGCATGGAAGAAGGGGAGGGAGGTGGGAATGGCTGGGGTGGAGGGGAGTGGTGGGGGATAAATGCAGACAACTGTACTTGAACAACAACAAAATAATTTAAAAATGAAAAAAATTATAAAAAAATGATGTCTCTCTGTCACATCAATGTCTCTCAAATCAATAAAAATATTCTTGGGTGATAAGTATGTAGATATATATTTACATTTATATATGACAGCATAATAGAATCATTTTTCTTATGTTTAACATACATACACATTTGTACATGTTGAAAGAAAAGGATCCTTATTATTTGCATTTTGCTCATTTTACTAATGAAGAAATAGTTACAATGTAGTATGCAATGTGCTAAAATGCAATGTCTTAAGAGAGGACATCTAGGGGAGACATAGGGATTGTGAGTGGATGTGAGTTCTTAAAAGGCTTTCTGAAGATGCTATCTGGACTAAATCCCCTCCCCATTCATCCCTTCTCCATGATCCATAATTACAATCCAAGTTATACATTCCTTTGGTTTACTGAGATTTTCCTCAAAGGATGTAAGATTTTGCCAACAGATTTTAAAAAGCTCTACACCCTCAATCATAACATATAAAAAGAAACCATACCAAAGCACAGCATAGTCAAATTGCTAAAAGTAAAAAATAATGAAAGCTCTTAGAAGCAACAGGAAATAAAGGCCTATGTTCATAGTGGAACAACATGGGTGACTTTGATAGAAACCCTGGAACATGGAAAGCATGGGAATGATGACTTTAAAGTATCAAAAGGAGAAATTGTTCAAACTATAATTCCATACCTGTAGAAACCATTCTTCAAAAATAAAGAGAAAATAAGCATAATTGCAGATTTTTATAAAATGTAGAGGAAATTGTTGCTCAAATACATCTATTTTAAGAAATATAAACAAGAGTTTTCAGATTCAAAAAAGATGATCCTGCAGCAGTGATGAAAATATAGGAAGGAATGAAAAAACACTAAAGTTAAATATGGGAGTAAGTACAAATAAATATTAACTGTTTAATGTTACAATAATAATGATGTTTTGAAAAGTTTATGATGCATATGCAATAATATACGACAATAATGATGCAAAGCGGGATGAATGGAATTAAACTATTTAAGGTTTTTGCATTGATCAGGAAATGATATCAGTATTAGCTTAAGAAATAACTTAAGAAATCATACTACAATCTCTAGAGCAATCATTAATGAAATGATAAAATAATATAAAATAAAATCCTAATAAAGTAGGATAATAGAATGAAATTGATTGATCCAAAAAGTCAATAAAGAAGATTCAAAGAAGAGATAGAGTAAATGAAAAATAAATGACCATATATTAGTTTAAAATCCCGCTATGTCAGTAATTACATCAAAGACTAATTTTATCTTTATTCCACTAAAAAATATAAGAACTATAGATTTTATGAACCGAATGACATAGCTTCTATACTGAGAGATGATAGAATTAAAGGAAAAAAAATTCAACAATTACAGAGGGAGATTTTAACATATGTTTCAGTGCATGTCATGCCAAAAATAGAAAAGGAATAACATAGAAAATATGATCAACCAATGCAACTTTTTTGAGACATACTGAGGACTTCATCCAACAACGGCTGAATAATATTTTGCATGTGTGTTAATAGACTATTTACTATATTGGACCCTTTGCAGGTCAGAAAGCAAGTCTTAGCAAATTTCAAAAGATTGAAATAATAGAATATTTTTAACACAAGGGTATTAAACTAGAAAAGTTAGACAAATATAAAGAACATTTCAAAATTTTAAGAAATTAAGTACTTCATCAATGGGTCAAATATGAAATTATATGGAAATTATAAAATGTTTTTAACTGAATTATAACAAAAACTTAAATAAATGCTTAGGTTTTGAAAATTAAGCAATGCTCATCTATAAAGATGTAGCTTTAAGTACAGAGAGCAGAGGAAAAACTTAAAAATTAATGATTTAAGTTTCTATTACAAGAAGCTATCAAAGAAACAATAAGGCAAAGTCAAAGAGTGTAGAAGGAAAAATAATAAATATGAGAGCAAAAATTCATGAAGAAATTAGGTGTATGATAGAAAACAGACAAATCAAAAAAAATTTTCTTTGAAATGACTAATAAAAATGATGCATCTTTAACAAGATATATAAAAAATAAAAAAACTAGAATACAATAATATTTTACTATTTTAATTTGTTTTATGTGGCCAGCATAACCTTGATACCTCAACTTGACAAGGGCATTGCAAGAAAGAAAAATTATCAGCCAATATCTCTCAAGAAACAAGACACTAAAATCCTGAATAAAATATCCAAATATTATGTATATGTTTCATAGTATCACCACGATGCATTTATTTTAGCAATTTAAAGTTGATTTAATATTCAGAAATAAATCAATATAATTCTCATCATTATTAGAATAGAGAAGAAAATTCATAAATCATCTGCATAGAAGCAGAAAGATCATTTGATAAAAATCAGCACAATATCTTTAAGAAACATAAATCCTATTTTTTTTGTCCTGACCTGAGGACAATTTTTGATCACTTTCAGAGAAATAGAAAGGGAGCAAGAGAAACTCTGATGTGAAAAAGCAGCATGGACCTGCAACCTGGGTATAGGCCCTTATTGGGAATCAAACCCGTAACTGGTTGTTGGACATTGCTCCAACCAACTGAACCACACTAGCCAGGACAAATCTCATTGTTTTGAAAAATAAGTGAATTTCCTTAATCTGATTAAAGCTATCAACAAATGTCTTACCTGTTATCACCATTTTTAATCTGTTGGAACATCGAACCATTTCCTATTGATGTTAAGAATAAAACAATGATGTACACTATCCTCACTTCTATTCATCATTGAGTCTTAGTGAGTTTATCATGACAGAGGAAAGAGAAAGACACAAAGAATAAAAAAAAACTATTGCTATTAATGCAAGACATTGCGTACACAGAAAATCCAAAAGGATTTACAAATAGAAATAAATTTAAAAGTAAATTTAACAAGGTAACTAAATATACAAATGTCATTTTGAATTTCTTCTTATCTACAAAAACCAAATGAAATTTAGAAAGTTCATTTCCTCTCTCTAAAGCATGTCCTCAGGTGAGGATTAAAAAATGCTGAGAGAAATTTAAAAAATTCATTGATTGAAATTTATATCTTTTTCATACATTAAAAACTCAATATTTTATTTTTTAAATTATTTTACTGTTGTTAATTATAGTTGTCTGCATATTTCCCTTACCATTCCCCTCCACCCTGGCCAAACTCAATATTTTAAAAGAAGCCAATACCCTCTAAATTGATCTACTATGCAACCCTTATTAATGTTCCAGTGTTATATTTGCTTGTGTGACAATTGATCAGCAGACTCTCAAATTTATATAAATGAGCAAAGTACCTAAAATAGCCAAGAAAATCTTGGAGCAATGTTCCAAAGGTTGTACATGATTAGATATCAGGGCTGATTTTACAACTACTGTCGGTAAATCATGTGGTCCTGGAATAAGAGTAGAGAAAATAAATAGGGTGGTCCACAAACAATCCTATACATATATGAGTCCAGATTTCTGATGCAGTTTCATTTGGGAAAAGTTCATATTTTCTATAAATAGTTCTTTGTCATTTTGATATCCATTTGGGAAAAAATCAATATTGTATTCTGCCTCACATGATATGCAAAAAAAATAGTGAGCTGGATTCATAGACATATAGGCAAAAAGTAAAACAAACAAGTGTCTAAAAGAAAACCTAAAAGAATATCTTCATAACTTTGAGGTAGGCAAACATTTCTTATACAAGATAAACTAAATATTAATTTTAAAAGCATAGATTAATAAACAAAGCTGCATAAAAATGAGGACCTTTGCTTATCAAAAATGGGACCAAGAAGATAAAAAGACAAAGCAGAACTTGGAGAAATAGTATATAGTGCCCTTCTGGAAGTTTTTACATCCATAATTATTGAGAAAATCAATAAAAAAATACAGAAGTGTAATTCTAAAAAATGACTAAAAAACAAGTTTTATTTTCAAGGTAGAATTGATTTTTACTCAAATGTACTTGGTAATTATTTATAGCACCTTATTTCCTCTCTATATTTATAGGCTTCTTTTATCTCTTAATGAAATTAAATATACTTATTTTATATTTCCTATATAATAATTCTTGCTGATTTGTTTCTGTTGTGATTTTTGACAGAGAGCTCCCCTCTCCTGCCCCACTACCTCCAACACACAACCGAGAAAGCTGTATGTAAATTATTTGAGGCTTGGATTGAAGCCCAGTTTCTCTAAAAGGAGCTTCCTTTGCTTCAGTTCATCCCATAAAGACCGCCAATCTGGGACTACTTTAAATTACGTCCCTTGATTTAGATTTTTTGAACCACAAAGACATAGTGGATTTGGATTGGAAACATTTGTTGTATGAGGGCTAGTTTGTGGTTACAGATTCTCAAGGACAATTTTATTTTATTTTTCCATTTAGTACGAAGATCAAGACAAGCAAGGTTCCCTCCTGAGTGGTGGGTTTATTTTTCATCTTCGCAGACATGGACGGAGTCCAGTGTTATTGTGAAGTCTGGTTTGAAACTACCCACCTGCTTCCTATTTTACTATAATATTCTTCAGATTTTGTGTCAGCTCCAGGATACATTAAAGCAAGTAAGTATTCTATTGAGAATTTTAATAATTTAAAGTATGAGGGGTTTTCAAGGTATTTATTTTTTATTTTTACTTTTTAAAATATTTTATTTATTTATTTTTTGAGAGGGAAGGGATGGGGGGGGAGAGAGAGAGAGAGAGAGAGAGAGACAG
The DNA here is from genome assembly GCA_004024845.1 of Tonatia bakeri. Taxonomy (NCBI): domain Eukaryota; kingdom Metazoa; phylum Chordata; class Mammalia; order Chiroptera; family Phyllostomidae; genus Tonatia; species Tonatia bakeri. The sequence goes on from PVIA01007515.1 coordinate 49,376, forward strand.
AGACAGAGACAGAGACAGAGACAGAGACAGAGACAGACATACATCAATGTGCGGTTGCTGGGGGCCATGGCCTGCAACCTAGGCATGTTCCCTGACTGGGAATCGAAACTGCGATGCCTGGTTCGCAGCCCGCACTCAATCCACTGAGCTACACCAGCCAGGGCGGTATTTATTTTTTAATAGATTTTATTTATTTATTTAGAGAGAGGGGAAGGGAAGGAGAAAGAGAAGGAGAGAAGCATCAATGTGTGGTTACCTCTTGTGTGCCCCCTTCTGGGGATCTGGTTCACAATCCAGGCATGTGCCCTGACTGGGAATCAAACTGGCGACACTTTGGTTTGCAGGCCTACTCTCAATCTGCTGAGCTACACCACCCAGGGTGCAAGGTATTTATTTTATCACACTATTAGAAACAAGGTCATATCTTTGCACTAACTTTAAACCTGAACAGGGTTTGAGCAAATAGGTGTATAACTAAGCAAGGGGATCTTCAGTTAGTAAGTGGTAGAGCCAGGATTTGAACCCAAGGAAATTAACTACAGACTGTGCTCTTAATCACTACTCAATTTCGTATGTAGATTTCTTTACATGATGACTAGTAAATTAGTGGAAATTTGATGAATATTGAACAGTGTCATTGCCCATAGTTAATGACTGAATAAGCCATTATAAAACATAGCTATTGCCATTGCAGGTAACATGTAGGTAATTGTAGAAGTCAAAGTAGTTAGAGTGAAGAAAACATGTTTGCATGAATTCTCCATATGTTTCAATCTTCACCCATAATTACAGCAGGAGAAATGATTTATTCTAAGGATCTACCATTTGACACTAAATCATGAAACACTTTTGCATTATGATTTTGATCTTTCTCTGAAGTTGGAGTTTTGTTCTGCACAATTTAATGTCTGATATGCTCATGTTATTTGTCAAATAAAAGAATTAAAATTTTTGCCTTTCCTCCTCCTAAATCAAAATAAATTTTTCATTTTTACAATATTAATTTTATCCACATTCTCAATTGAAATATTGGTAGGTGCCCTAACCAGTGTAACTCAGTTGGTTGGGCATCATCCTGCAAAGCTAAAGGTCTCTGGTTTGATTCCCTGTCAGGGCACATGCCTGGGTTACAGGTTTGGTCCCTGGTCTTGATATGTTCGAGGGGCAACCCATTGATGTTTCTATCTCACACCAGTGCTTCTCTCCATTTCTTCCTCCCTTCCCATCTTTCTAAAAATAAATAAATAAATAAATAATATAACCAGAAACATTGAAATTAAGAACAAACTGACAGTAACCAGAGGGGAGGTGGGAGGGAATAATGGGAGAAAAGGGAGAAGCATTTTCAGGACCAACTCTAAAGGACACATGGACAAAACCAAGGGGGGATGGGGATCGGGGGAGGAAGGTGGGGATGGCTAGGGTAGGGGGACTGGTGGGAGGAAAATGCAGACAACTGTACTTGAACAACTATAATAAATAAGTAAATAAAAGTAAAAATAAATAAATCAGTAAAATCTAAAAGATAAATATTGGTAGGTAATTTTACTATTTAACATTTTTCCTTTTAGAGATCGCATAAAATTTCTAATAGTCTTATCAAACAGATTTCCTCCCACAAGTTAAAAGAGTATATGTTCTGGTAAATTTGAGCTTTTGTGGATAAAGCATTGAGAAAAAAATCCAATATATAATATTTCATATGATAGTAAAGTGCATTTACATTTATGTACAGTGAAAAATCTTTAGCATTTAGCATTTAGTGTTGTTTTGAATACCTTTTTGAATGAATTATAATAGTTTCTCAATCTACAAATCTATATAATGAAACTAACTAGATTCTGATATAAATATAAAAATAATATATGATTTAAGTACAGTGTAATAAATGTTAGGTGGCTTTAGATTTTTGGCTAACTGCTATATTGTTATTCCAACAGACTAATTGGATATCTGGAGTTAAACAAAGGATAGAATGAGAGTTGGGGAACATTAAATATAAGAAAAAAGTATTCAAGGTAACATTTGATAACAAAACAAACAAACAAACAAGCAAAAAACTAGTGGTAACTCTTGTTCTGCCAAATAGGTTAATGTTTTCTCTAGAACACTTTTTATTGGTCTCATCATTAAATACAAATTTTCTTCTGGTTATGTAATGTTCACACTTACTTAAAGAAAGAGCTGAATTTGAGATTTGCTTTAGAGGAACTACATTTTATGTGGAAGAACAATTCAAACAAATATTTTGTAGAGCAACTGATTTGAGACACAATGAAAGGAAAAAAACACAAGATATAGTTTTTGTTATACTTTCATGTTATAAAACATCATTTCACTCACTACACTTCCATTTAAGGTTTTCACAAGGACAAACAAGGAAAAAAAAACCAAGAGGTTTCCATGGATGATTAAGAAGACTCTAATGAAAAATTGAAATTCCTGATTTAAAAAATGTAACCAAGAGATTGTATCCAATGGAGGAAAGAAGAGCCTACTAAACTAGAAAAATACTGAGCACCTCTCTCAGTAGGAGTAAATAGAAAGGCTAGCTTTCCAGTTCTAATTTGTAGTATCTACTTTTCCCACCTGAACTTGCCAAATGGGAAATGACATGATGCTTGGAATCATGGACTATTGATGTAGACACTGGTCTCATTATGGATGAAATGAGACATTCACATGGACTACTGAGTCCAGTGGAGGGAAAGGGACAGCATGGCTTTTCTTCCAAGGGGAGCAAAAGCCTTGGCCCTTGCTGTGACTGGCCTTTATTGGGTTTCTTGGCACATTACATGATGGTCCTCATTTATTATGCACAGATTCACTTTAGGTGGTTACCTTTTATAGAAAACAAAGGAGCCAATGCTGCTAATCACATCACAGAAGAGGGATATTTGTAAATGAAAAGGCAAAAGTGGTTGAACCTGTTACACTTATCCTTGGAAGGTTTAGCATAGATTTGAGGAAGTTATTTTGCAGTAAATATCCTCAACTCAGGGTGAGGGAGTTTTAGCAAAAAGCAAGACTCATAACAGCCTAGGTACATGGGAGGCCTGATTCCCCATGGGAGAACCTATCCGTGGACGTGGGTCCTGTGCATCTCTGAGTGGGAGCTGGGCCCACGCCACGCAGAATGGTCTCCTACAGACTATGAATGTAAAAATATCTACACTGATACTTTCCCTTAATATGTATGCCGACCTGTTTCTTAGCAAGATCATGGCAGTACCTGGAAGAGATCTTTCTGGGTGGAACTCAGGTGCTAAGTTTAAAAACTAGCTGTACCTCTCTACAGTTCTGTTCCTCATCTTACAATGTGATTCTTCTTCTCCTGGAAGCCCAAAGGGCCTCATGATAGCTGACGAGTTCTGACTTGAAATAGTTATCTTCGGTCTCCCCAACTAATTCTTTTGTTGCCATCAGTGAATCCTCAGGTTAAGAAAAGTCACTCAAATAAACAACTGTCAATCAAGCACCATTAAACATGGCAACATCAGCAATTGTAGACCATAAAATAATTTGCAATGTTTGAAATCAAAATACGAGGGTATAGAGATTATTTTCCATTCAGTCCTTATTATCTTCTCTGGATTAAAAGTTTCAATTTCACCACATTTCTCAGATCTGTTTCTTTTAAATATTTTCTTCAAAAGTTGCCTTTTTTCACCCACTAGCTTTGCTTCCCAGAACACATAAACATTTCCACTACCTACGGCCAGTACTTTGGCTGCTTCTTGAGCAGAGGTCTTGATGCTTGCTCGTACACAGTAATTTTTTTATACAAAACATAGTATTTATTAATAATAAGAATAATATAATAATGCAGAGGTAAAATATTTTAATATGGTACAAAATATCTATCTATAAGGGTATTAAATAATTTCCTATTATATGAGAAACACATTTAACCACCACAATCTCATTAAAGAGTAGGTGGGTTTTATACTGGTATATCTTAACCTTCCCCTCTCTTAACAAGGCTTAGAAGGACGAACCACTCATGCTTACACACTACCCTTATAGAGGGTTTTTGTAGATTCAACTACTGTTGGTTTAGAATTTGAAGTTACAGGTTAGTAATGTGATGCTGGTTAGCCTTTCAGACTATGGCTTTAGGCTAAATTATCCTGGTATTGTCTCAATACAGCAGGGATTTTAAGTATATCTATTGTATAGTTAATTCGACAACCAAGTTCTTTTTTTTTTTTTCTCCCGTTGCCCAAGCATAGGCCCAAGTCCAATTGGGGAAGAAAATAGAACACAGAAAGGACAAGGATATTACCGTTTTCCAATCTAATTCTTGTGTTCTTTAAATCTTGATTTTTATTCATCTTGAAATATATGTACCTCACATTTATTTAATAAAATATATTTAGTTGTTTCTTTGCTTGAGATATACATATCTTTGGGAAATAAATTAAAAAGCAGCTAAAGTTGGAATACTATTTGAACTAAAATTTTCTGTGCTTCAAGAATGGCTAAGAAAGTTTGTCAAATCTGCAACTTTAGAAATGGACACTTTTGTTTTTGACTTAGAGGGTTTTCCTCTGTTTTACCCAGAAGTTTGTTACTCTACTTGGGTGCACCTCACAGGACTTAATCTGTCAGTGCTTTCTTCAACTTCCATTTTCAAAAGGTAGAAAACCAGCTTCTGGCTTAGAAAAAACTTGAGGGGAAATAGTTTAAACTCTATTTTACCTACATGTAATACATGTCTACCTTTAGAATCATTCGATTAATTCTTCAGAGAAATTAAAAAGCAAGGGACTCCCCCTCAGCTTCCAGTACAGATAGTCCTATGAGTACACATGAGAATAATATATGGCTCCATCTTTCACACTCTCTTCACTACAGTGAGTAGAAAACTAGACAGCTTCTGATCTCTAAAGTTCCATTAGCTCTTCATGTTCTTTCAGGAAACATTTACTTTATTGAAACAGTGATTGTAAAAGTGTTCCAGTGCTCAAATGATTTGCTCTCTTTCTAAGGTTAAACCTGATGCTGAGGCCTTGCTCAGGCATGAGTGCAGTACTGTGTCAATTATCCTATTTTCCCTTTCCCACTTGGTATCCTTGTCTGTGCTGGTATCTTGTTTCTGAGGAGTATGTGAGATTTTCCATGCACTACAGAAAATATTCTTGTCTTCATACTTGACTTATTTTTATTGTACTTTTTCCCATTAACATTTATTCCCTTTATACCCACCTTCTTATAATCAACACACTGTTGTCCATAAGTCCTTTTTTCCTTTGTGCTCAATACCTCCACCCACTACCCCCTTAACTGTCATCCTACTCTATCTATGCATCTGTCTCAATTTCACTTTTTAGTTCGGTTTGTTCGTTTGATTCCACATATGAATGAAATCATATGGTAGTTGTCTTTCTCTGATTGGCTTATTTCACTTAGCACATAATGTTGTCCAAGTCCACCCATACTGTCGCAAAGGGTAAAACTTGCTTCTGTTTTACAGCCAAGTAGTACTTCATTGTGTAAATGTCCTACAGTTGTTCAACCCATTCATCTACTTTGGCTGCTTCCATATATTTGTGATTGTAAATAATGTTGCAATGAACATAGCAGGGCATAGGCTCTTTCAAATTAGTGTTTTGGGTTCCTGTGGATATATTCCCAGAAGTGGGATCACTGAGTCAAAAGGCAGATCCATTTTTAACTTTTTGAAATATCTCCACAGTGCCTTCCACAGTGGCTGCACCAGTCTGCATTCCCACCAACAGTGCAAAAGTGTTCCCCCTTTCTCCACATGATTGCCAACACTCGTTTGTTGACTATTGATGATAGCCATTCTGACAGCTGTGGGATGATATCTCATTTTGGTCCCAATCTGGACTTCTCTGATCATCAGTGACACCGAGAATCCCCTCAGAAGTCCATTGGCCATCGGCATATCCTGCCTTGAGAAGTGTCCATTCAGGTCTTTTGCCCATTTTTCAATTGGGTTGTTTTTTTTTTCTTTTTTTTTTTTTTTGTGGTTGAGTTTTATAAGTTCTTTATAAGTTCTGGATATTAACCCAGAATTTATATCAGATGTATCAGTGAATATGTCCTCCCATTCTGTGGGTTGTCTTTTTATTTTGTTGATTATTTTCTTTACTGTGCAAAAATTTTTTAGAGTGATGTAGTCCCATTTGTTTATCTTTTCTTTTGTTTCCCTTACTGGAGAGATAAATATTGCTATGAGCAATGTCCAAGATTTGGCTGCCTATGTTTTCTTCTATGATTTTTATGGTTTTGTGCCTAACATTTAAGTCTTTAATTCATTTTTTATTCTTGTGTGTGGTGTAAGGAGGTTAATTTTTCTGCATGTATCTGTACAATTTTCCCAACACCATTTATTGAATAAACTATATTTAGCCCATTATGTGTGCTGGCTTCCTCTGTTGAATATTAATTGGCAGTAAAGGTTTGAGTTTATTTCTGGGCCCTCTATTCTGTTCCATTGATCTATGTGTCTGTTTTTTTTTTTTTTTTTAATTCCAGTACCATGCTGTTTTGATTTGTGTAGTTTGATATTAGGTAGCGTGATTACTCTAACTTTGTCCTTTCTCAGGTTCACTGTTGCTATGCAGGGCCATTTGTTTTTCCATATAAATTTTTGAAATATTGTTCTAGCTTTGTGAAATACAACATTGAAATCTTGATAGGAATTGCACTGAATCTGTAGATTGCTTTGGGTAGCATCCACATTTTAATGATGTTAATTCTTTCTATCCATGAACATAGTATGTGCTTCCACTTATTTTTACCTTCTTGAATTTTTTTCCTCAGTGTCTTATAATTTTCCAAGTATAGCTCTTTTACATCCTGGTTTAGGTTTATTTCTAGGTATCTTATTCTTTTTATAGCAATTGTTAATGGGATTATTTTTTAAATTTACCTCTCTGTTAGTTCATTATTGGCACATAAAAATGCAACTAATTTCTGATTTTAATTTTTTATCCTGTTATTTCGCGGGATTCATTTATCAGCTCCAGTAGTTTCTTGGTGGAATATTTGGGGTTCTCTGTGTACAGTATCACGTCATCTGCAAACAGAGACAGTTTTCCTTCTTCCTTCCCAATTTGGATGCCTTTTATTTCTTCTTTTTGTCTGATTGCTGTGGCTAGGACTTCCAAAACTATGTTGAATAAGAGAGGTGAAAGCGGACATCCCAGTGCTGTTCCCAATCTTAAGGGAATGCTTATAGTTTTGCCCACTGAGTATGATACTGACCATGTGTTTGTCATATGTGGCTTTTATTATGTTTAGGTATTCCCACTTTGCTGAGAATTTTTATCATAACTGGGGGCTGGATTTTATCGAATGTATTTTCTGCATTTATTGATATGATCATTTGGGTTTAATTCTTCATTTTGTTTATGTGATGAATCACAACTAATCATTTGCAAATATTGTATCAACCTTGCATTCCCAGAATAAATCCCACATGATCATGGTATGTGATCTTTTTGATGCACTGCTGTATTCTATTTGCTAATATTTTGTTGAGGATTTTAGCATCTATGTTCACTAGGCATATTGGCCTATAATTTCCTTGCTTTGTAGTGTCTTTACCTGGTTTTGGAATTGGGATAATGTTGGCCTCATAAAATGAGTTTGAGGCCTATCCTTCTTAAATTTTATGAAGTACTTGAAAAGGGGAGGTGTTAGTTCTCCAAATGTTTGGTAAAATTCACCTGTGAAGCCATCTGGTCCAGGGCTTTTGTTGGCTGGGAGTTTTTTTATTACTCCTTCAATTTCACTAGATGTAAACTGTCTATTTAGATTCTGATTCTTAGTTTTGCAAGACTGAACTTTTCTAAGAATTTATCCACTTTGCCTAGGTTGTCCAGTTTGTTGGCATATAGTTGTTCATATTTTCTTACAATCTTTTGTGTTTCTTTGGTATCAGTTGTTCTTCCTTTTTCATTTCTGATTTTATTTATTTTCTCTGTTTTTCTTGATGAGTCTGGTTAAAGATTTGTCAATTTTGTTTATCTTTTCAAAGAACCAGCTCTTGCATTCATTGATCTTTTGTATCTTTTTTTTAGACTCTACTTCATTTATTTCTACTCTGATCTTTATTGTTTCCTTCCTTCTATTGACTTTAGGCTTTGTTGTTCTTTTTCAGGTTCCTTTGAGTGTAAAGTTAGATGGTTTATTTGAGCTTTGTTTGTTTGTTTATTTGTTTTGAGATAGCCTGTAATGTTATGAATTTCCCTCTTAAGATTGCTTTCCCAGTGTCCCGTAGATTTTGAATTTTGTGTCCTCATTTTCATTTGTTTCAAGATATCTTCTGATTTTTTCCTTGATCTCATTGTTGACCCACTCATTGTTTAATAACATGGTGTTTAGCTTCCATGTTTTTGTGTGTTTTTCAGTGTTCTTGTGATTGATTTCTAGTTTCATAGCATTGTGGTTAGAGATCATAGCTTGATATGATTTCAGTCTTCTTCACTTTGTTGAGACTTGTTTTACGTCCTAATGTGTGATCTTAGGAAATGTTCCACATGCACTCACAAAGTATGTATATAGTGGTGCTTTTGGGGTGAAATGCTCCGAATGTATCAATTGAATCCATTTGACATAATATGCCATTTAAGAACACTGTCTCCTTGTTGATTTTCTGCCTGGAAAATCCATCCAATGATATCAGTGGGGTGTTAAAATCTCCAACTATGACTGTATTTCTATTGTTGTCTCCCTTTATTACTATCAAGATTTGTTTTACATATTTTAGTGGTCCTACATTGGGTGCATAAATGTTTACTTGGGTTATATCCTCTTCTTGAATTGTTCCCTTTATCATTATGTAGTGTCCTTCTTTGTGTCTTACCCTAGCCTTGTTAAAGTATATATTGTTGGATATAAGTATTGCTACTCCAGCTTTTATTTTCCTTCCCACTAGCATGAAATATCTTTTTTCAGCCCTTTACTTTAAGTCTTACTTAGTCTTTTTTCATACTTTTACTTTCACTCTTTAGTCATATTATGGGTCTTATTTTCTTATCCATTTAACTACCCTGTGTCTTTTGGTTGGAATATTTAAGTCATTTACATTTAAGGTTATTATTGATAGATAAGTATTTAGTGTCATTTTATTATTAAACTATTTTCCTCTGGTTTTTTTCTTTTTCTTCTTTTCTCCTCCTCCTCCTTCTCCTTCTTTCTTCTTCTTCTATCAAGCTTTTAACATTTGTTGCAGTACTGGTTTGGTATTAAAAAACTCCTTTAGCTTTTTCTTGTCTGGGACCTCCTTATTTCTCCTTTGATTTTAAATGATAGCCATGGTGGGTAAAGTAGCCTTGGTTGTAGGTCCTTGCTTTTCATCACTTTGAATATTTCATGCCACTCCTTTCTGGCCTGCAATGGTTCTGTTGAGAAATTGGATGACAGTCTAATTAGAACTTCCTTGTAAGTAACTACTTGATTTTCTTTTGTGACTTTTAAGATTCTCTCCTTGTTTTAAGTGTGCCATTGTAATTATGATATGTCTTGTAGTAGGCCTCTTTGGGACCAACTTGTTTAGTACTCTCTGAGCTTCCTAAACTTATGTCTTTTTCCTTCACCTGATTAGGGAAGTTTTCAGTCATTATTTCTTTAAACAGGTTCTTGAAACCTTGCTCACTTTCTTCTCCTTCTAGTATTCACATGATGTGAATATGGTTATGCTTCATGTTGTCCCAATGTTTCTTTAGGTCTCCTCACTGTTTTAATTTTTTTTATTTTTGTTCCTCTACTTGGGTGTTTTTTTCTGTCTTGTCTTCCAAATCACTGGTTTTCATCTAACAACTGTTTATTTCTTCCAGTGTATTATTTATTTCAGATATTGTATTCTTTATTTCTGAGTGGTCCTTCTTATGGTTTCTATGTCATTTTAATGTTGTAGAGTATCCTTATAATCATTACTCTAAACTCTCTATCTGATAAATTGCTTTTCTCCATTTCTTTTAGTTCCTCTTCTGGAGAATTATTTTGTTCTTTCATTTGGGGTCTCTTACTTTGTTTTCCAATGTTGGCTGCTTCTTTGTATTTGTTTCCATGTAGATAGATCTGCAAAGACTTTGGTACTGTCCTATGTCAAACACTGAACATGACTTTATATGGTTAACCTGTTTGGAGCTATCAGTGATCCATAGCTTGTGGTTCCTTCTACTGGGCCTTGGTGTGTGCAGAAAGAACCAGGCTGTGTGCAAAGGCTGACTTTTACCAGCATTGTGCCCAGGGATAGAGTCAACTAAAGTCTCACAGCTCTCAGATTTGCACCTTTCCCTTCATTCTTTCTGTTGTGCTTAAAGAGTAAAAGTCTTCCATCTGTATCCCTTAGCAGCAGGGTTGGACACAGTAATTACTGTGGGGGCATGGCTGTTGCTTCCTCTCAGGCAGATGCCACTTGGTGGAGTGTGCTCTGCCTTAGAAAGATGCCTTCTGCAGTATGGGGAATGACTCAGCACAGGCATCCTCATGGCAGTTCCTTCAGCTCTCTCCGCAGAGAAACCAGCTCCAGACTCTCCTTATGTGTCTCTAAATCACTCTTCCCTCCCCTTGCCGGAGCCCAGGGTAAAGGGCTACAAACCAAATTTTGTGTGTTGGCCTTTTAAGAGGATATCTGCATCGCTAGCTATCTCTTCCCAGTGGACAGAAACTGCACTGCTTTTCACAGCTACATTAGGTTCCTTTCCTGGTTCTGGTGCTGTAAGTTGGGGAGACCAGCTTGGGGTTTAGAACCCACTCTTCTGAGGGTGAACTCCTCTGCCATTAAGTATTCATCTGGAATTTCAGCTGCCTCCTGTGTGTTCCCAGCCAGCCCTCTTTTGCCTCCTCTACATTCCCTGTCAGTCTCATTTTGGTGAAGAGGTTTCTTCTGTAAGTCTTTGATTATAAGGCTTCTCTCCTGCTTGTGTTCTTTTGATTATTCAGGATGACTTTTCTATAATTTAGTGGTAATTCTAGTTTTGTCCTGGGAGGAGGTCAGTGTGTCTTCCACTTACACTTCCATTATCTTGGCTCTCCTCATACTTGACTTTATACACACACAACTGCTTTGGGGACATATCTGTGGAGTTCTCTTCAGTCTGGGTTGATGGCAACACAAAAAAATATCTTTTTCAGTGTTGAGAATACAGAAAGAATCAGGGAAGTGTTTCAAGCGGGTCTGCCATTTTTTCTTCATGAGAATTGGCAAAAAAGTTATTTTTTTAATACTCATCCCTTTTCTCACATAGGTTCCAACACCTACAGGAGTGGACAGTTGGTTTCCAGTTGTTGATAGGAAAAATAACATGAGAATAAACTCTGTGTTTTGTGTATTCACAACTGTAAGTCTACTTTTGCCACCCCTGTATGTCAGGACAAGTTGGAGGAAAAGGTCCTGGAGACTACTGGAAAGTGACTTGGGATAAGTTAACAGAAAGATATTATGAGTCATTGTGACATTTTTGCCCTGGCATCTTTATGCTTCATGCTGCTTGTTTCTTTTATTGTTGTACTTGCTCAAAATTTTGGCCTAGATCCATTTAGAAATGCCTAATTGGAAGAAGTATATGTTGCATGCAATGGTAGCTTTATTTTATTTTTCAAATTTCCTTAATTCTTCTTTTAATTATGATAGCAACAAAAAATCCTTTTTTAACTCTTAAGTCAGTATTAGAAGTGAAAAAAATGGTGAACATTGGTTTATTTTTATTAACATTATAAAAATTTTAATTTTTACCCAAGTATGCTTAATGTTTTAACAGAATAATGAAATAGTTGACATAAGGCATATGGAACAGAAAATCATAATACATTTAATACATTTATATATGTGTGTGTGTATTTGTGTGTGTGTGTGTGTGTGTGTATATATATATATATATATATATATATGAGAGAGAGAGAGAGACAGAGAGATCTATTTAACGTGATATCTCCTAATTAAAGTTTTTACTGTGTCTGTTTTTTTCCTCTTACTTGAAAGTACCCAGATTGGGGAAGAACAGTCAAGGAGTGTCCAAGGCATGTGTTTGTCTCTCCACTGACATGGCTGAAAAGATTGCCTCAAAGAGCCCAGTACATTACCTGATACGTAAGTGAGTGTCTAAATATATTTGTGGGTTGGATAACCTCTGCTTTTTTACTCTGTAATGTCACCTACTCTTTCAGTCTCTAAGTGTCATGACTCTCTGATGAGGCCAGTTAAAACATCCACTAACCCTGAAAGCCTAAAGCCTTCTACCTAAGCAAGACAATAAAGGAACTTAGATTAATAATGGGTTAGCTAACTTAATACATTTGTTCAGTCTAAGATCTTGGTATCCCAGTTCTTTAGTCCTTGACCTCATCTCTCTTCCTGCATTTCCCCTTTTGCCCTCAGGCCTCTATTGGCTGTTTTCCTAACTTATTCTTCTAATTCTCCTGTTGAACAAAGCTCCACCTCTGAACTCTAGCCATTTTGTGACTATGTTGTCAATTAGAAGAAATCTGTGAAATCAAATGTATACAATTAAACTTGAAACCCTAAAGTTGATTGCATTTTTTCCTCAAGTCACCATTGCTAGAGAAACTTTTGGACACCAGCATCTAATATGCTTATTAACAGTTTCTGTGTACACACATCTTTTCCTTTTTTAATTTGTGTCCTGTCTTAATATCTTTCTTTAGACTTATACTCACTGGACTAATGGACTAACACTGATATGTGAATTATTTTTATCCTCTATCCTGGAGGAAGGTGAGAAAGGGAGGGAGTATATGTGAGAGAGAGTCCTTTGTGGAACTTTTTTATCCCATCCCAAAATATCCTCATCTATCCCATTCCATTACTATCCATGCAAGCTTAATTATATTTCTATACCAGTTTCCTAAAAGTTCTAGAACACAGAAGAGGGAGAATATAACATAATGATATGGACTCTGGAGACAAAAGACTTGTTTGAATCTATTAAAGTTTCCTCACCTCTGCGACATAGGATTTGAGGATGACTGAGAAAGCTGTACACGAAGGACTGCAAACAGTACCTGATGTACAGAAATCTCTCAAGAAGTATTGGGTATTCCATATGGTCTTTGTTCTTAAAGAAAACTAGTGATTTATCTCTCTCACAGCATGCCCTTAGCTAATGACAGCCAAGGAAGTTGTTTGGGGGCTTTCCATCCAGTTCTGGATCTATTCTTCACTTCTGCCTGTAGTTCACTTTGCCGTATTTACCTTTCAATATTCAGAAATCCACTGAAATAGAACCTCTGTAAAGAGACTTTCCTTGGTTATTGTCTCTAAAGTTGCTTCTGCCTATTTTCTATCTTTTATCTTTTCATTTGCTTCCTCATAGCACAATTTATTACTATTTTATTAATTGGATAGTTAACTTTTGGTTTGTTTCCTTCACTGGGGAGCAAATTTAGTGAGAATCGAGACTAAGATTTAGAAAAAAAGGAATAGATATTGATAAATATTGAAGAAATAATGAAATATTGCAAGAATAATATCCAAATGAAATAATATCCAAGTGAAATAATCCAAAATTGAAAAATGTGGCTTGACAACCCAAGAAACATGTGTAAAGGATTCAAGGACAAAGCCAAAGGTGGGTAGGATTGAGGGTGGGAGGTGGGGATGGCTGAGGTGGGGGGAATGGAGATGACTGTACCTGAACATCAATTTTAAAAAAAGAAAAAAAAATTGAAAAATGTGGGACAACTGTAATTAAACAACAATAAAATCATTAAAAACAAATTTCAGGAAAAAGAAATATTCACGTTACACTTACTTCCTTAAGGAAAACTGGAGAAATGTAGATATTCAGAAAATCCTCAAAACAAAGTTCACCTGCTCTTCTACCAAATAACCCCATACTGATTTAATATCTTACAGTCTTGCTGAGCTTTTTGAAATCCAAACTCTAATTTTATTATACTTGAGCTTGAATTAAAACTTGACATCACATTGAAGTGTACCTAAGCCACTGTCTAAAATATGATCAATTAGCAAATTAACTTCCACCTCTGACCTGGGAAAGTGTGTAACTAATAGAGCCAGATTATAGACAGTGCAAGCTCTTCCTTAAGTGTGCAAATGCATCTCAACTTCTTCATACTCTTGTTCTTCAGTCAGCTACCTGTTTCTGACAAAGGAGAAAAGCTAGAGGGGATGATATGATGTTTTACATTCCACCAACATAAAGAAGTCACTGAATATTTCCAAACACTTATATAAATTTTAAGTCAATTCAACCCAGGGAATATTCATTAAGTGCCAGATAACAATCATAATACAGTTAGTTGTTGAGGATGCAGGTGAATTAGATGCAATTTGTCCCTGCACTTTACAAGGATGGCATATAACATGGTAGCTAAATACACTAAAAGGTAATTAAAATGCCCACCAAATATTTTATGATAATTCTGTTGCTATTCAAAACTGAGAGGCAACATGAAAAACATTACTTAACTACCATTTACTATACACATTATATAAAGTCACTGAACTCTTTTGTTTTGCTTTTACTTAAATTATTTCATTCAACATTCAAATCTGGCTCTTAAGAAATTATTTTTTCCAGGTGTATTTTGACAGAACTGTTGAAGTCTGTAGTGCATTTGTAAAACAGCAAGTAACCTGAGGTGCAAATGAACCAGGGTTCTGTGAGACACAGGCTGCATCCAGGGCACAAAGTATATTTCAGAGAAAAAAAGAAAACCTTTATTGGCCAAAAATTCATGTGTTAAGATCATACAACAACTCTTTAAATAACATATATTAGTATTATGATAGTACATATTTGGTATACTGGTATTACTATTTAAAATATATTTATACATAAATTCAAATATAGTTTATTTTATTTATTTTTTGTTTTTCCCTTTTTATTGATTTTATTGGGGTGATATTAGTAAACAAAATTATACAGGTTTAAATATAGTTTAAATAAATATATTTAATGTATTATGAATTATATATAAATATATTTTAATGTTAATACCAATGCATAGCAAAATACATTTTTTATTTATTTGGAATTAAGGCATTATAAACTAGTTATTGATTAAGTAAGCTACTTATTGAGTTTATGGTGTCAGTCAGAAAACCGACATTTAGTTGATATTCTCAGACATTGTGATGTTTATTTAAAGTTAGCCATGGCCTCTCCCAGTTTGGATTTCAACAGTGCTTTTATTAAAAGGGCTGAGCCAGGTGAACCTAACTAATGCAAGGACTAGAACTTGACCATATAGTGATAACTTTCAGATTTAGAGGGTTATTATGCTTTTGTGGAGAGCATAAGACAGTATTTTCAGGTTATTCCTAGAAATGAGCCATATATTCAGCTGAGGTTTTTGTCACCTGAATCTGTACTTGCTCATGTATGATGTAATGAAAGCTTGGAATCTTTTTTGTGTTTTTATATTCTCTGGGAGGCAAAAATTCTGAATATATGAGAGCAATCAATAAATTTAATGGTTTCAAATTGTAAGAAGTATTAGAGTAATTGCTATTAAAAAGAATATGAAAAGCTTATTTTCCTAAGTTATAAAAATATTCTAGCATCTTTCTTGAGCTACAACTACCATACAATAAATGTATTTAAATTATACAATAGGATAGGTGTTAGCATATGTATATACCTATGAGACTACCAACAATCAAGACAGTGTCTTCATCCCTACCCAAGTATCCCATGCTCTTTTGTAGCAGCTTCCCTGGCCCTCTCTAAAACACATCTTTCAGAAACTTATAAATACAGAGAATTTTGTGGTAACATTTATGCTCATATTTTATCAAAAGATGTGATTATGATCTTATAATTAGTTTTATGAACTTTGTCAGTTAATTTTGAAAAGTTCAAGTTATATAATAAGTAATTACACAAAGTTAGGGTGGAATAGGAATTACAATTTAAATATAAGAGGTACTCAATCAACAAGTTGGATTCTCCAGTGTCATACATCTGAGTAATTCTATCTCAGTAAGACTCCATGGTTTAACCTTCTAAATTAAAAAGTAATAATAGGAACAATTAAATAATTTATAATGTGGTTCAATTTTAGCCAAATATCTTAGAAGGCAATAAATGCAAATTAAAGTCACAATTTCAATTTTTTATCTGCAAGTTTTAAACCTGACTTGCAACATTCTTACCATAAATCCTGCCAGTAAACAAAATTTTTGGAAACCAGAGAGAGTAATGTCCTTCATCTTGAGCAAACCATTTGGATATTAACTTTATGTTTTCATTGCAGATATCTCCTCTCTGTTTAGTGATCTCAGGTATTCCACACTTTGACCAAATTTCTTAAATTCTTTAATGACATGCAATTCTACCCTCCTATGTTTTATGTTTATATAATTTTTAAATGATTATAATAATTTTTCATTTTGTTTAGTACAATGCCTGGACAGAGTAGGTATGTACTGAATGTTGATTGGTTGCATGCATGGATTAATGAACTAATTCACACTGGATTTATTGCTTCTATAGTTAATGTGTGATCTTAATCTAAAGATCATAAGGGGCAGGCACAGAAACCTGGAATTTACTTATAATAACTGTGTATTTATTCTTACATGTTTAAACTTCAGTCACCTTAAAAGTATTCTCCATTTGATGCAACACACCTGTGAAGACTTTTTTTTCCACTGCTCAAAACAGTTTTCAAACTTGTCGATTTTGTGCTTAAATTTTAGTGCTTCTGCCATTTTTTGTTTCACCTCCTCCATATCAGCAGAACTTTTCCCTCTAAGGACTATTTTTGTCTGGGAAGGCAAAAAACCCCCCCCCCAAAACAAATCATCACTTCGGTCGTGGTCACACAAATAGAGAGCATGGGGCACAGGGGGTCATTATTTTTTATGCTTGAAAACTGCTAATCACTCAGTGTGGTGTGTGCAGGTGCACTGGGATATTACCCACTGTGAAATGGGAACACAAGTGGAAAGAGCCTTCAGAAAAATTCACTGAACTCAAATGCAGCTTCTCACAATCATGGTAGCTGGTACACTAATATAGATGGGTTCTTAGAAGATGCATCTAGTGCGGGAAGCCTGTACTACAAGAAACCCATGCTCCAGAAGATAATTACAGTTTTTTTCTCGGGGGTGGGTCTCCTCTCTAATTATATCTCAACCTCTATCTCTGTCTAAAGATGGTGATCAAAATTTTTTATCTGAAAGTTTCCAAATCTGCCCGTAAACACTGGTTACTTCCTAATGAACCTCTCTTCATATAAGTAAGAAAGTGACAGTCTTCAAGACAAACTATCCATGAAGAATGGAAACAAAAGAAAGACAGATTTGAGCTCTAATTCTCCTCCCCAATTTTTGGTCATGTTCAATTACTTTCATAAATTGCATTTATTTTTATCAAATTTATTGGGTGACATTGATTAATAAAATTACACTTGTGCACTGTTGGTGGGAATGCAGATTGGTGCAGCCACTGTGGAAAGCAGTATGGAATTACTTCAAAAAGTTATGACCCAGCAATTCCACTTGTGGGAATATATCCAAATAAAAACAAAACACTAATTGAACAAACGCATCCTTATGTTCATTGTAGCATTATTTACAATAGCCAATATCTGGAAGTAGTCCAATGCCTATTAGTAGATGAGTGGATAAAAAAAGCTGTGGGACATTTATACAATGAAATACTACTCACCTGTAAAAAAGAAAGGAAATCTATGAATAGATCCAGAGAGTATTATGCTAAGTAAAATAAGCCAGTCAAAGAAAGACAAATATCACATGATTTTACTTATATGTGGAATCTAATGAACAAAAAAACTAACAAACAAAGTAGAGACAGACACATGAATACAGGGAACAGACTGACAACTGTTAGAGGAGGAGTTTGGGGGCTGAGTGAGAAAGGTGAAGAGATTAAGCAAAGATTTAAAAAAGCAAGAAAGAATCATGGACACAGACAACAGTATGGTGATTACCGGTGGGAAGAGTGGTGGGGGGAGTTAGAAGAATGTAAAGAGGAGATAAAT
The DNA here is from genome assembly GCA_004024845.1 of Tonatia bakeri. Taxonomy (NCBI): domain Eukaryota; kingdom Metazoa; phylum Chordata; class Mammalia; order Chiroptera; family Phyllostomidae; genus Tonatia; species Tonatia bakeri. The sequence continues at coordinate 67,349 of PVIA01007515.1, forward strand.
GGTGATGGAAGGAGACTTAACTAGGGGTGGTAAACATGCAATATAATACAGAGATAATGCATTATAGAACTGTATGCTTGAGCTTTTATGTTTCTGATTTAAAAATGAGGAACAGAGGAAAGCTCAATGTTTTATCAGAACACAAAAGTACCCTGAATTCTATATGGCATGCTATCAGAAAAGCAAAGGTAAATCATAAAATGAATCACAAGTGATAAGTTTTTCACCAAAAAGAAGTCTCTTTCAGGCCAAAGGAATAGCATGTACCAACAATGCATCTGAAAAATTTAAAGAACATATTCTTCTGATTAGTAATATATTTTTTCTTGGACCTTTGTAAAATTCTTTGTTAGAATTTATTGAAGTCAGTCAAAATTCTTTGTTAGAATTTATATAACTGGAATAAGATTAAGTGCAAAAGAAAAATTAAGAAGGAAAAACTCATAGACAGAAAAAACAGTGTGGTTATTGCTGGTAGGGGGATGGAGGGAAATTATGGAGGAGGGTAAAGAGGGATAAATGCTGGTAGAAGACTTGACTTGGAGTGGTGAACACACAATACAGCACACAGATGATGTGTTGTAAACTGCGCACCTGAGACCTTTAATTTAGTTAACCAGAGTCACCATGATAAATTCAATAAAAAGGAAAAATAAAAAACACTTTTATTAATCAATCAATATGTGTCACTTCTTAATAAAAGTAGACCCTTTTTCTGCTACAAATGTTGACAATATCTGATTAATCTTAGTCACCTTTGTCACTGGCTCCATGCCTGTACTTACTGACATGTTTGTGAAGTGTCCTGATGAGAGGAGATCCATAAAGATGCAACTCTAATGAGCTAACTTTTCAAAATGATAAGAAATAATTAAATAAAGATTAATTTGCACAGGCTTTGAAAATTATGCTGGAAATCTTAAAGAGTGAAAAGGTCCAGGATTATTTTCGCAACTTTCTATATTTGAGATCTAGGAGGAAGGAGCAGGAGGAAGTTAGGATCCAGAGCAAATGGTGCATTTGGTAACTATGGCGCATAGGTTGGTCATTTGGAGTTTCATTTGTACATGACACCATGCACCCTGGATGAAAAATGTCAGGAGAGTCAAGGGCAAAGGTCAGACTCTCAGAGGACCCAAATTAAGGTTTTGAGCATTTTAGTTCCACTAGGAAGTTATATATAATATACGTGTGTATATATATTTGTATAGTATTCTTGACTTCAAATAGAACTAAAATACTTGTTTGCTATTGTGGATTAGGGTTTCATCATTCATGGAAAGGAGAAAAGTTGAATATGAATCACCTATGTATCTTCTTTTCCACTTTTATTTCTGACTGAGATGAAAGCCTCTGAATTAAGAGAGACACAAAATTATCCTTTAAATGAAGATCAGCTGTGTAGTGGTGGTACAGTATGTGATGGTGACCAGCCACACATTTCCCTGCTTTAGTTTTCTTCATAATATCTACTAACACAACACAAAATATATAATCATATTTGCTTTTGTCCTCCCTCCCTTCTAGAATGAAATTTCCATGAGTTTGTTTTGTTGTATCATGCATTTCGGATGCTAGAATGGTGCATTTCTTGTATTAAATGTCTGGTAAGTATTTATGGAATGAATAATGAATGTGTTGATTGTGTGTGTGTGTGTGTGTGTGTGTGTATCGAAGGGTTGGTGGGAAGTTCATTACAAAATCACCAAAATACCACCAAAGTTATATACATATGTCCCCTTCTCTAGCCCTCTTTTTGCAGCACTGAACACTATCTGGATTTGGGGTAAGAGGCACATATTGCTTGTAGCAATCTTAAAAATAATAGAACATACATGATGGTAGATAAACTCAGATACATATTTTGAAATATGTTATAGTTCCATTTGTTTCTTTTTTATAGAAATAAAGTTGATGAACTGAGAATGAAAAAAAAGAATATCAGAGCCCAAAAGAGAGAAAAGAATAAAGAGGATGAGGAGGAAAACATGAGGAGAGGAGAAGAGAAGGGGAGAGGATAGGATCAGGAGGAGAGGAGAGGAGCAGAAAGAGGAGGAGATGGCTAGTACTTTACTCACGCCCCACAAAGGAGGCAGCTGAATGGGAGGACTGTTCAAACACTTATTATAGGACATCTTGGGTAAGAAAAAAGGATGGCTTTGAATTCTGCATCACCTGCTGTTGGATCTTCCCAAAATAACCAGAGGTTCAAATCCAAGTACTTTTCCAGGTTGCCAGTTTACCGTGGTGTTCTTATTCATTCAACAACGGCCAATGACTTCATTTAGGATGTGTATACTTCCAGCATGATTTATTCTGTGTGTATTCCACATACACGGACCATCCTCAAAAACATGTCTGTACTTTCTTCCCATGCTCTCTTTCCTCCCAGCTGATCTTATTACTGTTCCACGTGGATTCTGACCCTTCCATCTTCTGTGTTCTCAGAAGGCCCTCAATCTCTTCCTCAGTCTATTTAATAATGGTCTGACTTCGGAAGGTATAGATTTCAAGTCTAATCTCTCCCATGAGACTTTCTGGACTCCCTCTGGCTGTCGATAGCTCTCAGCATTCTGTGTCCTCTCATTCAGCACCACAGCATATTCATCCTTTAAAGGTAGTCTGATCTATGATATCCTGATTTGTGGATTCATTGTCTGCTCAGCTACAGTGCAAATTTCTGAAAGCCAAGGATAAGTTAACTGGCCTGTCTTTCATAAAATGAAGTTCCTATAACAGATAAAATCATTTGTTATATCCTCAGTGTAAATTAGATGAATAAAGGCATAAATGACAAAAGATCACTTTGAAAAACATCTCAGGGAAAAGCTACCACCTCAAGATTAGATTGCACCTTTGTTTCTGGTATTGCTCCTTCTATTGGAGATGTAAATGGTTGGAGTGGGGTTATATATTCCAGAGTTGGAGGAGATACTGTGATGGCACCCCTTTTCCCCAGAGAGAACTGGAAGGAAATAGGAATGGAGTTACCACAGTGTCGTAAACCATGGATGCAGGAGCAGAGGAAAAACCTGGTCCAAACTGCCACAGTGGAAATGGTGCCCACAACTCCTCTGTAGATGAAGTGTAAGAGCAACCTTAAAGGAGAAGTACATAGAGGAGAGGAGAAATTGAAGAATTTAGAAAAAGAAAACAAAAAACTGGGTGAGGCCTTAAAGCCAGGTATCTTAACTGGAGCCAGGGTGTTTAATTCCTCCAATTTCAGTAGGGATTGGGAGAGGGAAGTTGTTTATGAATAGGTTGTTTTGGTAACCAAAGCAGTTGTCTTATCTAATAGTAATTAATATTTATTGAGCACTTACTATATTCCCAGTACTTGTCAAATCTCTTTTATTTATGTCTATGTGTGTGTGTGTGTGTGTGTGTGTGTGTGTGTGTGTAATATGTAAGTAATATATAATCATGGTCATTTCAAAGATAAGGAACCTGAGGCACAAAGAGGTTAAGTTACTTACTGAAGATCAAGCAGCTAGTAACTGGAGGAGGCAGCATGTGAACTCAGGTTGGAGTAGAAAATGTTCTGCTCTCAGTGTAGATTTTAAATGTATTAGAAAGCTAATCATAGAAAACACAGTACCCAATAAATGGCAATTAGGTAGCAATCTATTTTCCCTCAGAATTTTCAATACTCTTCCACCAGATTCCATGAGTGAATGTCAAATTATAAAAATTAGAGATAGGCACAACTGATGGCAGTTAAAATTCTGAAAATCCAGACTATTTTAAAAAAATATTTTGGGTTTGGCAAAGCCTCCTAAAACATTTTGCCAAGTCATTTCTCCTTAATTTTTAAACCCCTGTGTATTTCAAAGGAAATATAATATGTTTCTGATTCATTTGCACTTAACTCATCATAACTTTGGTAAGAGTTATCCTATGACCAAAGCTCTTTTCCCCTGAGGAAGCCGTGTACCACTGATTTCCAAGTGCAGCCTATGTACAAAGTTCAAGATCTCTTCTAATGTTCAGCAATGCTAAAGTGGGTTCTAAAATTGAAAAGCCTAGCCTTGACCAATGTGACTCAGTTGGTTGGGCTTTGTTCTGCAAAGAAAAATGTCACTAATTTGATTATTGGTCAGGACACATGCCTGGGCTGCAGGTTTGGTCCCCAGTGGGGGCACACATGAAAGGCAACCAATAGATGTTTCTCTCTCACATTAATATTTTTCTCCTTCTCTTTCTCCATCAATTCTTCCACTGTAAAAATTAACAAATAAAATATTTTTTTTAAAAACAAACTAACAATTAAAAATTTCCTAAAATATAACAGAGAAAACCCATATTTTTTCACACTTAGAGATGCAACAAAAAGTCGGATTGCAATATTCAAAGCATTTTGATTTAATCTTTACTTTTCTTAATGATTACTTTTCAAGGGGATGGTGCTCATCAGGTTTTGGGAAGGTTATCTTGGTCACCTAGTGAAAGATCTGTTTGTTGCTTCCAAGTTTTGGCAATTATGAGTAAAGCTCCTACAAACATCCATGTGCAAGTTTTTGTGTGGACACTAGTTTTCAATTCGAATACCTCATACCTCATACCTCATACCTCATAATACCTGATTACTGAATTGTATAGTGAGATATGTTTAGTTATGTAAGAAATAGTCCAAATGCCTTTTTAAATGTTTCCTTTATTTTGTAATAATTACTTACTATTTACATGCCATTTATCCACTCATCTACTAATGGACACTTGGATCCACGCATCTACTGATGGACATGTGTGCTGCTTCTAAATCTTGGCTATTGTAAATAATGCTGCAATGAACATAGGGGTGCATATATTCTTTTGAATTAGTGTTTTGGGTTTCTATGGATAAATTCTCAGAAGTGGAATTCCTGGGTCATAATGCATTTCCATTTTAATTTTTTGAGGTATTTCCATACTTCTTTCCACAGAGGCTGCACCAGCCTGCATTCCCACCAACGGTGCACTAGGATTCCCTTTTCTCCATATCTTTGCCAATACTTGTTGTTGGTTGATTTGGTAATGATAGTTATTCTGACAGGCATGAGGTGATATCTCATTATGGTTTTAATTTGTATTTCTTTGATGATTAGTGACATTGAACATCTTTGGCCATCTGTATGTTTTCTCTGGAGAAGTGCCTATTCAGGTCATTCACCCGTTTTTTAATTGGATTGTTTGGGGGTTTTCGGTGTTGAATTTTGTAAGTTCTTTATAAATTTTGAATATTAACCCCTTATCAGATGTGTTGGTAAATGTGTTCTCCCATTCGGAGGGTTGTCTTTTCAATTTGGTTGAAGGTTCCCTGTGTTGTTAAAAAACCTTTTAGTTTACTGTAGTACCATTTGTCTATTTTTAATTTTGTTTCCCTTGTCCAAGGAGATATATATATAAAAATTGTTATGGCAAATGTCAAAGATTTTACTGCTTATGTTTTCTCCTAGGAGTTTTTTATTTTATCTCTTTAAAGAATTTATTTACTTATTTTTAGAGAGGGGGAAGGAAAGAGAAAGAGAGAGAGAAAAACATCAATGTGTATTTGCTGCTCACCTGACCCCAGTTGGAGACCTGGCCCACAACCCAGGCATGTGTCTTGGCCAGAATTGAACTGAGGACCCTTTGGTTCTCAGGCCAGTGCTCAGTCCACTGAGCCACACCAACCAGGGCTTTCTTCTAGGATTTTTATAGTTTTGAGTCTAGCATGTAAGTCTTTGAGCTATTTTGAGTATATTCTTGTACATGGTGTAACCAAGTGGTCATGTCATTTTTTTGCATGTATCTGTTCAATATTCCCAATGTCATAGTATATTTTTTCTTCCTTTGTCATATATTAATTGACTATAAAGATGTGGGCTTATTTCTGGACTGTTTATTTGTCCCACTGATCTATATGTCTGTTTTGGGAATGGAGGGATTGAGCAAAAAAGAAACAAAAATGATTATGAACACAGACAGCAGTGTAGTGATTGCTTCAGGGAGGGAGAGTGCAGAGAGGTGGAGGAGGGTAAAGTAGGGATAAATGGTGATGGACAGGGACTTGACTTGGAGTAGTGAATATACAATACAGTATACAGATAATGTGTTATAAAATTGTGCACCTGAAACTTGAATAATTTAGTTAACCAGTGTCACCCTAATAAATTAAATAAAAAGAGAAAAATAAAATAAAAAGAGAAGGCAGTGAAAAAAAAAGAAAAACAATGGTTATCCCCCTGTAAAAAATAAATAAAGGTGATTCAAACCAATTTCAACAGTCATTTGAAAATGTTTATTTTTGTGTCTTGTTCTTTCTTTGTGAAATGCACATTTGTGTGTGTGTGCCATAGTGTGTGTCACAATGTTGTGATGAGTGAGCAGCCCCCTTCCCAATTCCATTCTCCCTTTCTCCTTCTAGAACCCTTCCTTGGACCACAGCTGAAAAATTAACATGAATCTTAAGTCACTGTTTACAATTGGAGAGAAGGAATGATATAACTGGAACTCTTTCTCTCACAGTTGATTACTTCTCATATTAATAGTTGCTTGATTTAATTTATAGTTGCAGAACATATTCTAATTGTTAAACTATTAACAATTTGCATGTTGAGACTGACAAAAGATAGTATTTATTCAACAGCAGCTGCTTACTGATTTCCTACAATATGTAAAATGCTGCCTGTTTTTACACCCTTTAATTCATGAGATTAAATGCTAAATTTTTGTAGAACTCTGCTGTCCACAAAGCAAAAATTGTAATTATCATATGTAAGAATTCAGTCTACTTACCAATTTGAAATGTAGTGCTTTGTATCTGCAGATAGGGACAGATAGACTGTGGTGTTGTTTAACATAAGAATAAAATAATGTCTGACAAACAACAAATGCTGGAGAGGGTGTGGAGAAAAGGGAACCCTAGTGCACTGTTGGTGGGATCGCAGACTGGTACAACCACTATGGAAAACAGTATGGAATTTTCTCAGAAAACTAAAAATGGAACTGCCTTTTGATCTAGCAATTTCACTACTAGGATTATATCCTAAGAACCTTGAAACACCAATCCAAAAGAACCTAGGCACCCGAATGTCCATAGCAGCACAATTTACAATAGCCAAGTGCTGGAAGCAATCTAAGTGCCCATCAGTAAATGAATGGATCAAAAAAATGTGATACATTTACACAATTTCATTCTATGAAGCAGAAAGAAAGAAGGAGCTCCTACCCTTTGCAACAGCATGGATGGAACTGGAGAGCATGATGCTAAGTGAAATAAACCAGGTGATGAAAGACAAATACCATGTGATCTCACCATTAACAGGAACCTAATCAACAAAATGAACAAGCAAGCAAAGTATAGCCAAATACATTGAAACTGAGAACAGGCTGACAGTGATCAGGGGAGAGGAGAGATGATAATGGGGGGAAAGGGTGAAGCATTTACAAGAACAATTACAAAGGATGTATGGACAATAACAAGAGGGATGGAAACAGGGGAGGGAGGCAGGGAGGGCTGGGGTGGTGGGGAGGGGTGCGGGGGGAGGCAGAAAACCGTATTTGAACAATAATAAAAAAAGGAACAAAAGAATGTCTCTTCTGGGTTACATTCACTATTCATGCAGTACACCATATGGTTATTTCAATGGCATTAAAAGATGTGAAAAGGTGTGTGTTTTCTTCTTAAAACTTCCTCCACTCTCTATTGTTTCCCCTTTCCAGGTCACTCATCTGTGACATTTGTTGCCTCTTATTCTGCCTGATTTTCAAATATTGTTTTCCAGATTTCTTGTCTTAACACTTCTATTTTCTTTCTCAAGATGATCTGTCCATTCCTCAAAATTCTATTGCACACTGATGGATCACTAATTTATTAACACTGGTTTCTCTCTTACCATACTCTAAACTGGAATTCCATCCACTAACTGAAATTTTAAAGCTGAAGGTCTGCACATAACACATATTTAACTGATCTAAAACTTAACTCATTACTTCCCTCTAATAGCTACTTGTTTCTTCCCTTCCTCCCTCTCTTTCTTCCTTTCCTTTCCTTTCCTTTCCTTTCCTTTCCTTTCCTTTCCTTTCCTTTCCTTTCCTTTCCTTTCCTTTCCTTTCCTCTCCTTCCTTCCTTCCTTCCTTCTCCTTCCTTCCTTCCTTTCTTCCTCTCTTCTCTTCTTCTCTCTTCTTTCTTCCCTCCATTCCTCCCTCCTTCTCTCTTTCTCTCTTTTTCAATAGATAACTCATGCACTTGTTAAAAACAAAATGCAATCAATACAAAGAAATTCCTCAGGCAACTGTTTTGCCACTTTCTTGTGTACTGTCCTATAGATGTTCAATGCAAATAAAACTTATATGGATGAGTGTTTTTGGCACAAATGATAACATGTGTTTACTGTGCTGCCTCTGGCTTTTAACCATTTAATATATTTTGGAAGTCAGCCCATACCAATAAACACAGAACTGACTCGCTGCTTTTAATAAATATAAAATGTACATATTTATATGCATATATAAGATTTGTCTGGGAAAAGTCAAGCCATTGTTAATATAACAAGAATGGTTTGTGCAACATTGATGTAACCTGACAGCCAAGGAGAGTGGACTGGAATGCACATGCATGAACAACGATGACTTCACTGTACTAGTCAGTGGGGGCAGTAGATGCTGTTGAGTGAGCACGTGTACTGTGTGTCTGTCACATTCCAAATGACTGAGCAAGTAGAGCAACGAATCTGCATCAAATTTTGCATTAAACTTGAACATTCTTCTGCAGAAACTATTTGGATGATTCAGAAGTCCATAGCTATGGGCAACTGGTAATTGGCAGCTTCATCAGGACAATGTGCCCATGCTTGCATCATACTGTGTGCAGAGATTTTTTGGGAAACATCAAATCACCCAAGTGACACAATCCCTCTACAGCCCAAATTTGATGCCCTGTGACTTCTGGCTTTTCCAGAGACTAAAAGCATTTTTGAAAGGGGAGAGATTTCAGACCATCAGTGAAATTCAAGAAAATACAACAGGGAAGCTGATGGCAATTGAAAGAATATTATGAGGTCCCCAGGTGGCTACTTTGAACAGGATTGAGGCATCATTGTCCTATGTACAATGTTTCTTGTATCTTCTTCAATAAATGTCTCTATTTTTCACATTACATGGCTGGATACCTTATATATAGATATGCACACACACATTTATATGTATGGATACACATATATACATATATATGTATATACATATAACCTAGTGATGTATATTTGTTTTTTTTTTCAATTTTTGTGACTATTAAATGCTCAAATAAATGTTGAAATTCATGCTAAGCATTTATCCACAGGTTGTGTATATATATATATATATATATATATATATATATATATATAATTAAGTCAAACAAGAAATACATTAGAAATTTTCATAGCTATTACTTAATTTATCTCAAATCCACATCCACACACCCTGGCCAAAATTTATTTTTAACAATAATTTTCAGTTTTGTATATTTGATTACAGAAAAGTGATATCCTATTATATATTAATTTTCACTTCTCATATTGTGGCTGGTTTTAACATTAATTTTAAATAACTTCAAATTATGACCTGTTTTTCTATTTGGCAATTGGATCATTGTTTCCAAATTTGATTACTCTCTTTGATTATTTAATATATTAACTCTTTGGAATATCTATTTAAATTTTTTGGTAGTTTTTATTCAATTTTTTGCAATTTTTTTAAACATTGTACTTATTTAAAACTTGCTAGACTTTTTCAAACAAAATTAATTTTGCTGCATTTTAATAGTTTTTAGTGCCGATATTGTACTATAGTTAGAGTAAATGTAAAATTTTCTCTTTTTTGCAATGTTCTGAAATAGTGTAAATAATAGTGCAGTTATCTTTATAAAGTTCTGGCAAAAGAATCTATTTTGCCATTTAGGACTGTTAATTGTGTGTGAGAGATACTTTTATGTACTCCTTTGCACTTTTCATGTACTTTTTTTTACAATTATAAAACAATTATGTACTTCTTTCACAATTGTTGGTATCTTTCAATTTTCTAGCTCTTCTTGACTACTTTTGGTAGAAAATTTTTACTTCAATTATACTTTAATATATAATAGCATAAACTTTAGCAAGATAATGTCTTATATTTTTAATTCCCAAGTGTATGTGATTATTCATTCAGCATGTGTATTTTGTGTATTTGTTTATGTATATTTGTTTATATTATCTATTTTTAAGATATTTTGGCATGTTCAAAAACTACTCTTAGAATTACCATTTTGTGGCTTCTTAAGTTCATTAATTCCATTTTGTCTTCACTTTTTTCTTCTATATTTTGGTTAATTTTGTTATTTCTTTCTTAATCCTTTACTTTGATTTTTATACTTCTTTTATTTATTTGAATGATTAAATCTATTAATTTTCTCTGATTTTGCTGTATTTGGTAGGTTTTGGTATGTAGAGTTTTCATTATTGTCAAATTCTATACATTTCTCATTTAGTTTATTTCCACTTTCATGTATTATTAAGATAATACTTTCTTTTAAAATATTTTATTTACTTATTTTTAGAGAGAGGAAAGGGAGGGAGAAAGAGATGGAGAGAAACACCAATGTATAGTTACTACTCACGCACCCCCTACTGGGGAGGACCCAGCACACAACCCAGGCATGTGCCCCTGACTGGGAATAGAACTCATGACCCTTTGGTTGGCAGACTGGCACTCAATCCACTGAGCCACATCAGCCAGGGTGAGAATACTTTCTTTTAATTTGCAGGTGGAAAGTGGTATATTGCTTGTTTTATCTCATTTTGTTATTAATTTCTCTTTATATTTTCTTATGGCTAGAAGAACATGCATAACATTTCTTCTCTTTGAATAAATGAAAATCATCTTTATTATCAATTTTTAACTTGGTTTTGTGTAACTATGGAATCAATTATGAATTCTTTCTCCAAACCTCTTCTCTTTCCTTTCACCATGGGTTATAGGGGAATTATAATGTGTCTCAAAACCGTTATGAGAGGAGCATCAGGTATGTGGGGCATCATTTGTTCTTGCTGACCTTTAATAAAGATCTACCCCTTAAATCTTAATAATTAGTTTTGATTGTTGGTGAATTTTTGTTCATATCCATAGTCACGCCATAACTTCCGCTTGTCAGATTCACGTATACTCGGACCTTCTTCATTCTCCACTCAAGGATGTACTGAAAGTGGCTTACTTGAAATAGCAATAGATAGAAAGATAGATAGACAGGTAGATACTACAGTACTACAAATTGAACTAGAAACATATCAGTTTAATTAGTAAAGGAAGATAAGTATGGATCCATGAAACCCAAATACAATAATTAGTAATATGTTTGTATGGAAAAATAGCATAGTTTTTAGTAATCATGGAAGATGTGCATAGACAACTTCATAGCTAAAAAATGTGAGAGCTCAGAAATCCTTAAGAAATAAGTTGTGTCCCAACCAGAGAAAATTAAAAAACAATTCCAACAGTTTAAGAAAGAAAAGCATTGTTTTTTTTCTCATATGTATATTGATTTCTAGGGAGAAGCCTAGAGTTCAATGTGGTCCCTAAATGCCAGAGTTGCTAAGTTTGTGGGAAATGTGTAGGGTCTAGGTTTATAAATTTCAGTCTATGCTAATAGTTGAGGGGAAAACATTGGGAAATTCTAAATCTCTTTGAGCAAGGTGTGGAAATAGATTTGAGGGCCAGAAGAGAAGTAAGCATTCTCTGGGAGAGAGGAGGATGCAAACATGTAGCTCTAAGAAGTGGGGTCTGTGGCCAAACCACAGACATTGGCAGCAGATGCACTGTGGGCAGAGACCCCTGAGAGGCATTACAAGCTGAAGTCAGCAAGGACATTTGAGGACCACAGAATGGACATACTTCCCTTAATGCCAGGATAATTCACAAGCCATCACATCTCCCTCTTTGCTTCTTCACTAGGTATCCTGAACCAAGAATCTAGATGACTACTTTTCCCTGGTAAAAAGGAAAGGAGAGGAAGTGGGAGAAATACCTGAAGAATCCAAATAGTTACTGAGATATAATTGGTTAATGAGATGTAATTGGTTCCAATTATTTATATTAGAATAACAAGGTTACATTTTCTATTACAACTGGAATTGAAGTCCTTTGAACAAAGGTGACTTCAATTATGAAGAAATGAAGAAAATTACTTTTAGCACATCTGACTTTCTGTGTAAAGTATATGCCCATGCCAATCCTCAGGGTGTGCCACCTGCTTCTAAGAAACACATATTCTGTTGATTCTCTCAGGTGTCTGTAGCAGCAAAATGATGTCCACGTTTCCTAGTCTCAATTATGTGGGTCACCAGCCTCTCAGTTACCCTTGTCAGAAAGCTTAGAATTATTGTAGAATATGTCCCTCCTTCTCACATCTAATTTTTCATGAAATGTTACTGATTTTATCTTAGACATATTTCTTGAATTGTATCTTTCCCTATTTCCACTGCCTCTGTGACCTTCATCATGTTTCAAAACTATTGCAACAGCTGTTTGTTATTTTGCATACCAAAATTCTTTCTCCTCTCCAGTTTGATGCCAGATATCTCTTCAAAAAATAGTTTTCTCTCTTATCCATTTACAACCCACACTAGCTCCTTACTGACCAACAACTCACCTTGATATTCAAGGCCCATCACCGCCTGCCTGTCCCATCACCACCCTCTGATCTCACCACAGGGAACATCTCATTGTTGTTTGTTGTCAAAAAAATGTATTTTCATGTCACCAAGGCTGCATGTCCTGTGAGTTATACATGGCTAATTGCACTGTCTATTCCATGTATTCAACAGTTAGCTATAGTGACTGTATATTTAAGTTTTATACAATTTAAAAAATAAATCTTTATTTTATCAAAATTTTAATTTTATCAGATATAAGCATTTTACTGAAAAAGCAAACATTATTAAAAAGCTTATACTAAAACAAACTATAAAAACTTTGCAGTACAGCCCTGGCTGGTGTGGCTCCATGGGTTGAGTGCTGGCCTGTAAACCAAAGGGTCGCCAGTTAGATTCCCAGTCAGGGCATATGCCTGAGTTGAGGGCCAGGTCCCCAGTGTGGGGTGTGCAAAAGGCAACCACATATCACTGCTTCCCTCTCTTTCTTTCTCCCTTCCCCTCTCTCTAAAAATAAATAAAATTAAATCTTTAAAAAAACTTTGCAGTACATGTGAAACTATTATAATATTGAAAGCCAACTGTAACTGAAAAGCTAAAACAAACAAACAAACAAACAAAATAGCATCCCCACAATCTTGCTCTCCAGAGGAAACCACTCATGACTCTCTTTTCTGCTATTACTGCTACTTACCTCCCTTTTTGTGTAACAGTGACTTCATGTTATGGAACCACTTCCCTTTCCTGCCTCATTATAAAATAATTATGTCACAACTTTTGTGAAATGAAGATCCAATACATTATTACTATAATATGAATGGTAAAATATACACCAGAAAATACATTATTATATTTGATTTCTTATAAAACTACTTTGATATTTTATTGGTTTAATTTTTGATGCACCTAAAAATAATTTTAAAAATATTCCAAGAGATCTGTCAAATACCTAGCAATATATTTTTCAAATAGTCATATTCATTTGATAATGTTCTTTCTCCTCCTCCTTCCTTTCCTCCTTCTCTTCCTCCTCCACTGCCTTCTCTTTTTCTTCAATTCCTTATAATTCTCCTCCTCTTGTTTTTCTACTCCTCACCCTCCTCCTCTTTCTTCTTCCAAGTCATTCCCTCACTCAGACCTACTCTTTTAAGAAACGATCTGCTTTCCTTTTTAGCACCAAAATGTTGAACATTTATTTACATAAATTTCTAGTACATATTCTCTTCACAGTCACTAATCCCTTGTGATTTGGTTTTCACCACTTTGTATTTTTCTACAGAAATTATACTTTCACACATCTCTAATGGTCTCCCAAATCACTGACATCATAAAGCTTTTGTCTCAGCTTTCATCTTTCTCAACACCTCAAAAGTACTTCCAATTACTATCTGCACTTCCCTCTTTAAACTCTCCCCTTGATTTTGATTGACTCTGTGATCTCCAAACTCTAGGACTGATGGTGTTCTCTAAAGACATACCTGAGCACTTGATCTGAACATTTTTTTCTTTATTTTCTGTTTTGCTGTCCTTTGAAATCTTAACCATTCTTAAAGTTCTTACCCAAATAGGCTGGTCTCTTTTCCATCTTCAATATTTGCTCAAGCACCTTTATGTTTGTTTTCTACACCTGGAATATCTTAATCCTTTACTTGCATTTGCTAAAATTCCATTCAGCTTTTGAGACAATCATACTTGCTGCTTCAATTCAGAGCTCTTTCTGCATCTCCACCAACACTATATCACATCTCTCTGCTCCCATTTACCATGACTTTTTTGCCATCTCTCACTTAGCTGACTCTATACTATAATCATTTTTATACTTATCTCAGCTTTTGTCTCCAAAAATATTACAAACTTCAGATAGTCAAAATGATGACCTACCCAGTTAGCACTCCATTTACATTGAACTGAACACATTCTATTCCAAATAGAAAAACAGAAAAATACATAAGTTTTTTAAATTGCCAAACTGTTCATAGCTAAATGTAGTAATTCCTTAGCCTTATGATTCAAATAAAATTAATGAAGTTGCAGAATAGGTATTTTAATTGCCTAGGTTCAGACAGGTTAGAATTTTCATCTCCTTTTTGCTTGAAGGAGTGACAACCTTTTAGTCATTATTTGGGACAATAAAGAAAATATGTTTTATTAGCTCTAGTGAAGTGTTTTAGTTAGCCATGACCAGAGAAAGTGGTTGATGGAAATAAGATGGATCATCAAAATTTTATTATAAACAAAGAGTTTAAACCAATTATTAAACCACTATGTAGCAGGCATCATGTTTCACACTTAATACACAGTATTTCATTTAATCTTTCAAATCCTGGAAGGCAAGATTTTAAAAGGGAGTAACTTTATATATAAG